>JABFPJ010002190.1:0-20862 GCA_022817425.1 Gryon sp. ZL-2020
GGATTTTTAAAATATTATAATTATACCAAAAAATAACTAGAATTTAAGTAATAACAAGAAAATCATTATTAGAATATTATTAAAATAAATAAATAAAAAATATGACAAAAATATTATAATTATTTTTTTATAATTAAAAAAATTAGTACCGATTTCATTGTATTTTCGCATAATACCAGTATTGATCTCGTAGTAAATCAGTACAATACCTAAACTGGCACAATTGTATTACAGTACTATATCGGTACCTAATTATCTACTAATACTTTAGTTTACCAACATTGTGCCAGTATTCATCCAGTTGTTCATCAGTACCAAATTTGTATTGAGTTAAAGCTGGGCCATAGTACAACCGACGTTATCATTCCAGTATTGTCCCAATCTTGGTGAACAAATTTATCTGTACGGAGTCAGTATAAATGCCATTACCGGCAACGTCGTCGTCGGTACTGAACCATTACTGGGCCGTATGGAAAATTCTTTCTGGGAAAATGAAGATATTTTTCAGTACTACACTTTAATTCTTCATACAAACATAATTGTTCCTTTTGTTTTATTTTTATTTTATTTCAATTATGGATTATTAGAAATAATTTAATGGTGTTAATTATATTTTAAACAAATTAATTAATTGTATTACATATTCATAAATAAACTTTAATTAAAAAGTTACAATTTTTATATATATTTAACTCATTCTATGGAAAATTAAAATTTTTATCTCAAATTTCATTTAAGCGAACAATCAAAAATTGTAACGAACATACTAAATGAACGGTAAATATTGTTACGTTAATATTGGTCAACTGTTGGAACATAACATGCGATGTCAACGTATAGCAAAAGTGCTGTAACCATAAACTGCGTCAACAACAGCAATCTTTAAACAGTATTCAATGCCCACGTTGTGTTAACTTTGATTGAACATCAAATTAACATTACACTGAAAAAAAATTAGTCACCAAATTCAACTCCATAAATAATGAAAAAGTGTTTTTAGTTGAATCAACTGAATCAGTATTTATATATTAAGTGAATATCATTTAAATTACTCTCTTATTTAGGGAGTTGACTCAACTCTATGACGGAGTTAGATATATACAACGCCATGAAGATCGTAGACATCGTTATCGTGAAAGGTTTTAATTTAAAATTTCAAATTAAAAAGACAAGATTTTCCTGGTATTTTAATTCTTTTCAGCAAGATTGATGTTTAAAAAGCGTATTACGTTTTTTTTTTTGTTTTTGTATTCTTTATATTTTTGAACAGATTATTTTTATAATATTGCATATATATAAAAGTTAAGCAAAAAATTGATAAAGAATTTAATTAACATAAACTTGATGTCAAAACTTTTTATTTAGTCTTCTCTTAGTCGTAAAATATTACACATTTATAGTTATTATAAATTATAAAATACAGGAATTAATAATATATAAGATCGTTCAATCTTGTACATTATACGTAACTCTTTACATCAATAAACTGATGGTATTAGTAGTGATGCAGTTGGTACATTTCATTTAAAGATTAACAGACTTAAACACTCAAAGTTGTATTAGAAGATTAGACATTATTTGAGTAATTAATTAAGATTTGAGTAACATAAGTTTCTTATCAGCTTACAATTTTGCCTCAAAATTTTACGTCGATAAATAAACATACGTATTTGCAACTTCATGATTAAATGTGCACTTTGCAACATAAATTCACAAACTGACTATGCAAAAGAGCTCAAAGTAGCTCATCTACCTTCTCAACATTCATTCAGTTTATTTCATCTTATTACTATATTTTCAATTTTAAAAACATACCAATATTATTTTAAATTAAGTTGTACTCGATGTTATTTCTAAAATCCTCATTTTTGTCTTTTTTTAACATTAAAGAAGTTGGGAGAACGTGGCTTTCATAGGTTTTGGCTTTAGCATTGGCTTTTGCTGAAAATTAGCAGCGGTGGTTATTAAAGGTAATGTCAGGCAAGTGCTTAAACAGCTTCAGAACTTACGGTATAAGATATTACGTACACCGCCTACTTATACTCTGGACACATAACAGTACGAAGATAGCGCGTTGGGAAGACCGTGAGTCAGTATAATATCGTAGCTGATCGCGATAATGCACCAGTATGTAATATCTCTTATACGTGCTTGTGAGCTCGTGGCGTGTATGTAATGATAATTCGTATGGTAGCGTGTATTACGAACAATGAACTGCTCACAAATACTGTACAATGAAAAACGTGTGCTTTAAAAAAAATATATATAAGGAATACTAATTAAGATTACGATTGATTCTACCAACTGCTTATGTAATTTCTTCTCTTTACTTTTTAGCTGTTCATCTTGTCAGCAAGAAAATTTTGCATAAAATTCAAACACATTATATTTTTATAAGCGAGAAAATGTATACTTCAGTTTCATTTGCCGATTTTATCTTAATGATTATTCAGATTATATAACGTCTTTCAGTCTAAAAACATTAATGTTAAGTTTCCTGATTTAGATAGTATATTTTGTGATTTCAACATGTGTAAAACAATGCCAAGTAGGGTAAAAAGTTGACAATTTCCGACAAAAGTCGATAAATTTGTTTAAAAATTTTTAAATTAATAACAGCATATTGCATAATTAAACTTTTTTTTGGAAGAAAGTATATTTAAACAATATTTTTTTATATAAGTTATCCTATGGGAAATTGCCAGACTTACATACGGCCCAGAATAAGCTTGATACTGGTAACACATTTTGCCAGTAGACAAGTACTGTGCCAAACTTAGACCAGTTGTTCGTTTCCCATTGGGATATCTATGTTTTTATGTTTATTTAAGTAATATATATTTTTTAATTTTTAGAGTAGAAATCTTATAGTATTTCAGCAAAAAGGAAAAAAAGTTTTGTGCATACTTATGTAGAATTTAGAATGTAGAATTAGTTTATTCATATGATAGTTAATTTATATGATACATTAATTAAGAGTTTGTAGTATAATAAGATTATGGTTGTCACATATGACAGACTTGAACAAGTAATAAGAAACTCTCCGTATACCAAAACTGTCAATCTTATGTTGTATACTAATTTAATTACTGTTTTTACATGACACAGCATTACACCATTATGATACGATATATATCATAAGTACCAATTAAATTTAACTATTATATAACTCAAGTTGAAACTTGATATAAACAAAAATGAACCTACGAGAATCCTCAGAAAAATGAAATCAAAATTGCACATTTTTATTGGAAAATAATTTACTTAATAAAACAATCCAAATATATCTTTTCTATTCATACACTTTCTCAGTTACGTATTATTGTATATGTAAAGCAAAACAATTATTTAACTACACTAAGAGAAATAACTTACAATAAATTACTGTTTAAACAGTAACTTGGCTACAGAATTCCCATTAACATGAAAGTTCCTGTTAAAAACAGTAAAAATTTTCCTTTCATGCACAAAAATTCTTGAAAAATTCAATAAAAATTTGTGTTCAGAAAGTAAATTTTCCAGTTTTTGACAGAATTTATTCGGTTAATGGGAATTCTGTGGTCAAGTTACTGTTTAAATAGTAATTTTTTGCAAGTTATTTTTCTTAGTGTATAATTTTGAAGTAAAATATCTTATTTTTCATACAAAATATTGTTATGCGAGATGCTGCTTGTAATTAAAGTTTATTTTGTAAATTTAAATGATCATAAAAATGAAGCTTTTACAGTTCTTATAATTTTCGATTGTCTTACAAACCCATATAACTTGGAAGATACTATGACTAAAAATGTGCTCTTGTGAATATATCTATGTAACAAATGCTTGATATAGAATGAGAGACGATAATTTATGAATGAACAAAAAGGGACGCTGAACAAAGTAAGAAAGTCGTCAAACTATTTCTAAAGTCTAAGGATCCGTGCGTACAATGTCACGTGACTATCTAGAACGATGGAAGCTATTAAGATGGTATTAGGGGGTCCGGACATTTTGCACGGACGAATTCATTAGCGGGTATATACCGGGCATTGTAGCCTACGACAATGAGCTAGTTGGAACAAAAGGGATTTGTTTCGCAACGGTGATACAGGAAACCAGACTATCCTGACGTTTCGTGTATTACATCGTCGCGTGATAATATTTTCAGAAGAAAACTTGTGCTTTTATCGGAACAAAAAAAGAAACGAACAAGTGAAAGACGTGGAAGAAGGAGGATAAGAAGAAAAAGCAAATTAAACGAAGAAAATATTTTTGATTTACGACTCTCAACTTTTCACTCGGATTAGCAAATGAATTGCGCTGGATCCGGGCGTCGCGCAAAAAGAATTAATTCTTCGCATTAATAAGGCGTTAATTTGCTAATGAGACGTTGCTATTTTCCAAGTCTCAAAGAAAATGTATCCTCCTGTCAGTAATTAATACGAATTAAGTGAAATAACATAATTGATCGCTTTTCGTATGATGATAACGTACATTCGTACTGTATTTTAATCTACTTGCTAATTTTTGAAAAACCTAATTTCATTTTCTAACGGTACGCACTTAACTTCAACATGTAATTAGAGTAATAATACGTTAGCGACTTGCCAAGCGTATATACAGTGTGTCTCATTTTATAGGAAACAAAGTATGTCATCATTTTTCAGCTATTATTTATTAGTGCAATATCAAGAGCAAAATAACTAACAATTAATTTCTTATGACTACATGGAAATCATTCAATCTGATGCAGTTAAAACATAAGGTTTATTATTAATAGATTCTGTATTATTTAAGTGTAATAATGTTGCTTTTAATTCCCAAAGTTTATTAATAATACTAAAACAAAAAAATATATTATTATATTTTGTATCATTTTTAATTTGATTCGCAAATAAAATTTGAAACTAACATGTACATAACTTTTGAGAAACAGTTAGAAAATACAATTTAAATTTTGAGAAATGTATACATTTACAAAATATAATATTAAATATTCAGAATTATCGAAAGATTACTATATTATGTTGATAATGTATTAAACTTTCGATAATTTTGTTTTGAGGTGTTTTTCTTTTCATATTTTGCAAAATTCAAAATGATCAATATTGAAACGTATTACTATCAAAATATTTAGCATTCTACTTTTCAATAAAGTTAATGATCATCAATCAATGTTATTTATAAATGTTCCAAACAATCAAAAAATAAAAACGTTAAAAAATTCAAAATTTGAAAACATTAATTCAACACTTTATTAGTTTAACATTTGCTAACTACTTCGTTTCTGAAAACTTATGGTATGCCTTGAAACTGCAAAATTAAAATGTATTACATACCTATGCCAAACATATATATAGACTTGTTGAAAAATGATCATTAATTACTGCAAAAGTTCTGGTATTCAACTAATTCTTAAGCGTACGAAAATTTTGTTACAACTTGACATGAGGAAACATTTGAGTCTATGCAGAAGTAATTTCAACATTCTACTCATCTTACGTGACATGTACTCTGGTCGACTGACGTAGATCATTAGTCAAAATTGCAGTTACGAACAATGTTTTCTATTCAACTGTCACGCTTGAATGAATCGTCGATTTGAAACGTGTAAAATTTGCGATTCGATAACTTTAATGATAAGTGAAGACATTTGAGCAGTAATTGAATCAATAATAGCAGCTTATTATTTCTTAAATAGATCCCGATTCTTGAACTTGTCGAAACTACTCTCGAACAAGTTTTCTAGCGCTCTAACCTTCGCGTAAAGTTAAACGTTAAAGAAAGAGTGAGATAAAAAGAAGGTGAGTCAGGATAAGAGAGTGAGTGAAAGAGAGAGAGGGAGAGAGAGAATGCTTGTGGAGTCATAAGTTCACGGGTCAAGGGCGGCTAACTTCGATTACATG
Organism: Gryon sp. ZL-2020; assembly: GCA_022817425.1. Classification (NCBI taxonomy): domain Eukaryota; kingdom Metazoa; phylum Arthropoda; class Insecta; order Hymenoptera; family Scelionidae; genus Gryon; species Gryon sp. ZL-2020. The sequence goes on from JABFPJ010002190.1 coordinate 5,886, forward strand.
CGATATCATGGGCTATCGTGGTCCTTTACGAAGTTCGCCTTCTTGTAATTTCTTGCAATTCAGTCTTTGAATCAACGAAATTACTTTCAAGATGGTAATTTATACTAATTTTTTCTTCAAGATGTGGTACAAGTTTATTGTACCACTATATATATACTGGTAGATATAGTTATACTGAAATAACATATCCAATCTGTGCTTAAAAACTACTGTATTTGAAGATGTTTCATTTTCAACAGTTGATAATTTGAACAAAAAGTCTCTAATTACACTAAAAATAAATGTATAACAAACATTTTCATAACTTCAGTATTTTTTTATATCTAGTGAAATTTATTTTATATTTCTTAAAATAGCGTAGATTACAATGTAATATTGTAATGGAATTTAGTTTAATTTCCTAAATATTAATTTTTAAAGCAATAATCATCAATCATTTTTATTATCAGTTTATATTTTAAAAATCAATATCTTAAATAACAAAATTAACAGAATTTAATTTGTCTTCATTCTTACTTTCTTTTATAAAAGATTAAAATTGACATTTGCTGCAAGATTTCCTAAGAAACATTTTTAATCGCATGAAAATTCAATAACAGAATGAATAAAATCACCGGAAATATGCATATAATTAGTGAGAAAGCACACTTAAAAATATCTCAATTATTTTTATACAGTTTATACACTCAAAGATCGAGTTCGCAAAAGTTCACGAATACATCGCCGAAGAGTGCAAACTATTCGTCAATTTAGCGAGATTTACTTTTTAGAAATAGCGAGATATTCGCAATCTTTTGCGAACTCGATCTCTCAGTGCAAAATCCTGCTTCATATATAATTCCATTCAAAAAAGGAAGAAAAGCTGCAACTACTGCCTTTCTTCGATGTAATCCGTCATTTACAATCTTCAATTGTACTGCAATTCTGTCGAACGTAATAAACAGGAAAACATTTATACACAATGTGAGTTGTAATTGTGAATGGCCGTGAACTTGAATGATTCGTGGACCAGGTAATATGAATGCGAACATTAAATTACAAGAATATGAAGCCTCTTCTTTATTTTTGTACAGCTTAAAAACTTGTTCGTTCTTTCACCTCAGTGCAACTAAATGCAGACAAGTAATAGGCGTTTTGAAATTGACGTCTAGGCGCGCAGAAACGCCGGATATTGATCTGTGTTTGCGCTTCATCGTACCATTGACGAATTGAGTGAAATGTTGGATCATTCATCGCATCTCATAATTATCAATTAAATGACACCATTGTCTTTACCCTTCAAGTAATCGACACCTCACACTCGGCCACGATGATACTTTATTAGGTGTAACACGTAATGACACGATAACATTGTTTGACAAGTCATGCGTATCTTAACTTTATTCATTCAACTTGCAATCATAATTTATCGATAAAATTGCATTTGTGCAACAGAAAAAAACGATTATGTCGTTAATAAAGCAAAATTATTCGTATATCAAACGTAAATAGAACCGATGGAATAATGATTTAACTTAATATAATATTCATTAAAAAATGATTTTGTAAAGAGCTTTTCTATAAAATTACTTTTTAAATATCTCAAACTGATCTTATAGAATATTACGTCATTTATTTTTTCCTTATATTGCTATTTTCATTCAGAAAAAAGTTAATTTAATTATAACACATGCAAAATATAATATTCTATATATTATTAGAATTTTGCTAAGAATATTCATATAAAAACTATTGTCTGTGGTTAATATTAGCGATAAAAATGTACTTTTACTAACGTCATTGAATAATTCTTTGGGGAAGCAAATATATTATTAGAAGGATGATTTAAAGATGGAAACTCAATAATGAGTAGTAATTTAATTTAAAATTACTTACGACTTGATGGTTCATCGGCGATACCAGAACCGTCTTGAAATTCATCGTCAGACTCAGTTCCTGAATCATGATCATCATCCGTCTGTAACATACAAATTTGATTTAATACATTTCCATTTTTACGATAATAAATAAGAACATATTCAAGAAAAATATTCTATATTTGCAATAAATGTTAATAATTATTTGCTATTTAATTATAAAGTGCATTTTACTTAATTTTAACGATTATTTTATTGCAATAAAATATTAATAGTGATAAGTACAAACGAATAACAAAAATTGCATAATTAATGAATGAGTGTGAAAAAAGGCGCAATCCACAATTAGAATTTACCATTAATGACATATCGCAAAATAATATGCAAATATAAATTCATGGCACATTATTGCACACTGATATGCTCTCAAAACTTTAACGATAAAGCACATCTGTATTACGCTTCAGTATTATTTTCATTATTTGGAGAATATTAACAACGCAATTCTGTGAATATTTTATCTCGCGCGCTCATTTGCAGCAGGACATAAGTCGTCTATATCTATTTTCATGTTCAAACGACGCGAATAATTGTTCACATATCTCTTGAATGATTTACGAAATTTTAGATAAAACATACATATGAATACTTGAATATATACTAATAATATTCGATATTTTGATTTGACAGGGTTAATGTAAAAACAGAAATTGATTTTGTATTAATTTTCATTTTATTTTATTTTATTAATTTAATTTTTTCCTTTCCATTCTTCATAAAAAACGTACATATATATTATAGGTAAAGTTTGCATATTTATAAACTTTTATTTTTCTTATTGTTAAAACAGAAAATTTAAATATTTTGTACAAACTTACACCTTGTTTGCTGAAACATTATATATTGAAAAGCGTGCCAACGAAATTACAAGCAAATATAGACATTTTTTAACATTAAAATTTACACAAACAGTTTGTTTAATAATGACGCGCAAAAGTTATATATAAACTTTGGACAGTAACAGTTCAGCAACTTGTTTATTACGAAGAAAAGGAAACTGTAGGTTTAGTTTTTATGCTTCGAAAGGAAAAGATTTTGAGAATATATTTTTAATTTAAAAAATGAATTTTTTTAGATATACTTAAAAGAAGCTTTTTATTGTAATAAAATTAAAAAGTGGACGCATTGAAACAATGTATTATCATCAACGTGTAATAAAGTACATTTTTTTCACTTTTTTTCTTTTTCGAACTAAAAATGAAGCGTAACACGCAATGTAATTTTAGAGAATAGTCTGCCCATAAAATTTGCTAGCAAAATAAATGTTCGCCGTATTAATTTATTAGATGCAATTTTAATAACTTGAGCTCATATCCGATTTCTATTAAAAGAAAATTACCTTCGTTCATTTTGAAAATATGTGCGAAACAATATTTTACAGGTTTTCGTGATGTTACACATGAACATTACATATGTAAGATCACGAGTAAACAATACCGCTAATCAAGTTCTAGAATCATATAATTAAAACGAATGAAAAGAATGAAATGCCGTTATTTTAATAATAAATTACGAGTTTGCGTTTTATTATTTAAATTTCGTGGTTAAAAAGAACAAAAATAAGTTGCAAAGAAAATGAACAATTGAAAATAGATAAGAACATTTGAAGAGATGATAATGGTAATTTATTTTATCATTGCTATTATTTTGATTTTAGTGAATATAAAAGCAAATTTATTTTTATATAATAATGCTTTTTAATTTTTTTTCTTATTACATTTGTTAAATATTTAATTTTGCAAGTATTATACATTTGTTTTCAATTTTATAAAGGAAATTCTCAATGCGAAGCTACATTTATCATGAAAGTTTATTTACCTTAGCAGAGCAGGATGTTTACGTACTATTGCATACTAAGTCAATATTGAGCAAATTTAAAAATTAAGCAGACCTAACAATTACGTTTAATTTCAAAATGGGTTATACATATTTAAGAAATGGGTTTTCTTCAAAAAAAGATTTATGGTTATATTATTATTATTATTATTATTATTATACATTTTCAAACATGTATAACACTATTCTTTTTAAACTTATTTCAGAGTTAGAACTGAAAAATGTTAATCCATTCATCGTACTATAATTGCTAGAAAAAAGAACTATAATTATTCTTGCAGGAAAAATTTGTAAGAAAATTGCTGTATATAATTAAGTTAATTTTCACGTATTAGAAATAAAAATAAAAAAATTAATAATTGTTAAAGTTAACAAAAATAATAATTTAAAACAATTGTTTTATATAACAGTCAATGACCAAATGTATAATATAAATATGCAGCATAATCCAATAATTTTTGTACGTAACAAACATGTCTGAAAATGGAATTGATCTGATACATAAATATTGTAACTAGAATTACTTATTGGATCCGTTAAAAAGTGTAACACAATATGAAATGAATCAGGATTTGAATAAATGTTTAGCTTCGTACAAGTAAAGTACGTTGAACTTTGCGAATCAATATATTTAATCTTACGCACATAATCGCATTAACGTAATAAAATTAACAATTTTAGTGTCATTTTGGGGAGGGGGGGAGGGACAAATGTTATATCAATACTGGAAAAATGTGCAAGTTTGAAATTATCGCAAGTTGTGTATATATGAAATATAATCGAATAAAATCTCGGCTTTAAAACTGACATATTAACAAATCGATAAAAGCTCTCACCTTCTCCTGATTCCCATCCTCGTTCAGCGAATGAGTTCTCAATTTGTGCGTTAGAAACTTCAGCATAGTTCAGCACTAGTATTATTTTCACTACACTGCTGATTATTTCTACGTTTCGTTGTCCCTTTTTGTGTGTTCTAATCCACCCAAAAACACGAATAATATTGACGTTATTTCACGATTAGTTTGTCGGTATTATGAATACGTGACTCCGTCTGTGTTTGCATTAATAGCACACAACTTTTTCTTTCACTAGCGATTACGATGCATCTTCTAATCTGTATAATTTAATCACACACTCGATTTAGACATTTATTCGACTAATTAATATACAACGTGCTGAATTATCATCTTTTTGCATCAATGAAATCAATTGCTTCATTTATTTTATGTCTCCTTCAATTCTGCCATTACGATAAGAACAGTCAATAATTTTAATGCAGATGTGTCACGTTATTTAATGAATATATATTTATTGTTTCCATTTTGATTCATTTTTAGCTTGATTTTTGTCATTTTAACAAATTAGTTATTTATTTTTTTAAGTTGAATAATTTTAAATTATAGAAAATATAACATTTTGCATAATTAATGCATATAATTTAATTACTATTGACACAAATTAATATTCCTTCATCCTTATGAAAAATATATACAAACAATTTTTTAGTTTTTTAGAAATATCAGAAATGTATATACTAATTTCACTTATAAATAAAATATTTTTTGCATGTATTAATTACTTTTCTAGTATAAATTAATAAGAAATAAAATAGAATTAAATTAACGTCAGTGTGCGGATTTTATTAAACATAATTAATTGTATGAAGATGTACAACTGCAAATTGTCTTATGAATCTCAGTTTAACAAGTTCACATTTCTAAAAACACTAGCTTTTACAAATCATTCCATATCTTCTAATTAAGATACTTTTATATCCTAATCTGTCAAAATATTTCAGCATGTTGAATATTAATTATTGTACAAAGTGAAAAAGTTTCGAGTGAAATAAAAGAGGGTAGTAAGGATGGAAGGAAAAAATGCAAGTATAATAGCGTGTTGGAGGAAACAAATTTTATTTATATATAATTATACAAAGAATTTTATATAAATATGTACATTTATTTAAGTATAGTATGCTTATCAATATTTCATTTTGAATTAAAACAAATCTTTCAAAGATAATATGCATATTCTTTTACTTTTTAAATTATTTTAATATTTAATCTTAAAAATATAATATATTAATGCAATTTATTTGTTAGTAAGTATTTAATAATTTTACAAAAGATGTTAAAACTTTTGAGCTAAGTTTTATAATTAAAATTTCGGTAAAGACTTATGCAAAATATAAAAGTTCCATTGAAATGTAATATAACACAGAATGTATTTTATGATTACTTAATATTTAACTGTTTTTTGCAAAATAAAAAATTAACCATTTTGTATAGTTTGTTTTACAATTTTAATTAAACGTAGGAAATGAGTTCTAGTTGTGCACTTGTAACAAACTAACCGAAGTTGTGAGGAAATGTTCATTATTAAAATTTTAAATGTTTAGTTAATTAATTAAAATAAAATAACAAAAACTACATTAACAGCATTCATGTTTTTTAAACAAAAAATTGTAATATATAAATATGAATATTTTCAATTAAAGCTTTTAATTAAAAATGGAAAGATAAATACAAACAATATTTATTTGTTTAATATTCTTATTTAAATGTAGTTCAATGAAAAGAAAATTCTATCTTTTAATTATTATTTCCTTTTCATAAGGAACAAAAGAAAAGGAATCCAAATTTCTCTAATTTAAACAAAATAAAAGAATGCATTCACAAAAACACTCAAATAAATCAGCATTAAATTTCATCTGTGCAAATATAATTATAAAAGAAATATTAATATTTTATGACTGGTATGCGTCTTTATAAACAAGTATTATTCATGCTGGAACTTTGTGTGAGTCAAATAGTATTACAGATTATGATTATGTATGTGTGCAAATCATTCATATTATGTATTTTGTGTGGGCAAAAATTTTTTTTATTCTTTTAAGTTTACAAGAACAATATTCTGCACATAAGTGTACACCATCTTACTTTCTGAAGTTCTTGTACATAATTTCTCTACGAACATTTTTTTTCGTGTGAATCTAACATGTACAAGCACTTGTAAACAAACCTCGTGCAAATATGTGGATTACATATGTGTACAGTTTCCTCGTGTAAATAAATTAAAATAATATTGACAGCAGAAATGTGCTTTATAATTGAAATTGAAGTATTTTAATTTATTATCAAGTAAATTTCATGTAACAAAAAGACATTTTTTGAATAATTGTTTTGTTAAAACCTGTTTTATAGTTTTCTACATTTTTAATTGTAAATTCAATTTGCTAAGTTTATATTATATTCAATTCCAAAAAAGAAATCTCATTTTACATATATAATTTTTTACAAAAGATAACAAAAAACTGGTTACATTTGACTAAAACTAAAATTTCTGGTTATACTCACCTGATTGCAGTAATAACAAAATCTACTTCTAGTCAAAGTCAACCAGTTTTTATTTGTTATTACAATATGTGTTAAATGTGTGCAAACTTGCTTTGTTAAATGTGTGCAGTGAGTTTTATATTTTAGATAGGAATATTCAATGAAATTCTATTCATTTATGAAACAAAATACATGAAATGTAAAAATATATTATGCATATATATATATATATATATATATATATATATATATATATTCTATGTCTAAAAAAATAGAGTATGAAATAGTAAAAAATATTTAGAATTTTCCTAGATAAAATATAGTGATTATATATTATTGGAGTAGAAAAAAAAGAAAAAATTGTAGTATATAAATAATATAGTAAAAATTGCATATACGTATATACATTGTTACCATACTATTATAGCAAAATCTTTTTCCATTTCAATGTTTGTTTATATCTTCCACTAATATATATCCACTAATAATATAAATACATTCCCTAATATTCTTTAAATTCATTCTTATAAATAAAACCAACTCTTATCATCTAAACATTTTAAATCCCAACTACTCAAATATCCGAGCTTCAATAATGCAAAAAGAACATTTAAAATCAACTTGAAAAAGTATGGACAATAAAAAAACATGAATGCACGTTAACGTAATTGAACTGCAAGAAGGGTGAGTAAAAGGCGGGGACAGGACTGATACGAGGATTCTAAGAAAAGGTTCGAAATTCTAATCCGAAGGTAAATTGTGGAATATCCTGTATACCTACACATCGGAGTATGCACGTAGTACAGATGCACGTACACACACTGTCTCATTCAAAAATGCGGATAGCATCTCCCGGCAGACGGTCTAACGCGTTTTACGAACTTGGAAATTCGTACGGAATCCTTCGGAGAAGGGGAAAGAAAGATTGGCCAAGAGAAGAGGGGAGACACAAGAAAGAGAGGAAAAAAAGACGCGGGAGGGGAAGGATAGGTGAATCCCGTGTGTGGTTTAGGGATGCCTTGAGAGTTTGAGGTGAGCGCAATTGAGTTTTGCTTATCGAGCGCCTCTGGCAGAGCGACAATGACAAAAAAGATGCTTTTAGCCGGCAGATGGTTGCTTGGTTGATTGCACTATTGCATTAATGGCACGCATGTGTGTTTGACCGTGGGAGATAAATGTTAAACGCGATAATTTGTCAACGTGAAATGAATTGTCGATAATAACGAGAAAAACGACAATCTGATGGATTTGAAGGTTAGATTGTGAGGTGGCGCGTCTCGGGGTGCGCAAAGACCCCGAAGACACCTCGCGCACTCGTCGTCATCACGTACATTCGAAAAGTGTCGCATGCAGTGTTGCCAACTGTGCGCACGCACTACCACCACTGTCTCGTACGCTTCTTGTTATTTATTAAATATACATATATATGTATGTATGTATATATATATATAGATGTATTTGGGATTCTCGCTGGCTTTAAGGTTGAATGCGTTGTAAATGGCCTACGATGGCGTCCAATTAGCGTCACAATACGCCCGATCGAGCATCGCCATCACAGACAAGTTTATCACACGCCGACGACGAGTATGAGCATCGAGCTGGCTGCGCGCTTTGTTCCCTCACCGCCAATTATTATGAGTCGTTTGTTAATAACAGTTAGATCATTCAGTGGTTAGGATAAGCACACAAGGTCGAAGGAAACACACGAGATGCTGAAATGCCGGCGCAACTCTGCTCTCGCAACACCAACTGTCGCCAGAGACTCTTCCTATCTGGGCTCCAACACCGACGCTGCGCAACTTGTGCGACTCCGGTGCACAGACCGGCTTAGCCGGGTTCCGTGTCGCGACTGAATTCAATTCACGTCGAGCTCTCTCTGGCAGTCTAGTGCACTAGCCAGAATACCAAGTCACTAGCCACTAGAGCGCCTCCCGCGCCTTGCGCACTTCGCGCTTCCAACAGGCTATCCTCCTTCCTCCTTGCATTCATGCAACATCCTTTGCAAACGAGAGAGTCAGCATTATAATCACAAGTGCAGCATTTCGGCTCTTTAAATCAACATGTGCACGATCATTTGACTTTCGAATTCAAACGTACGAAATTGAAAATCGAAATGTTATTTTTTTTATACATAAAAACTACAAAATTATATTTGGGTAAATGATAATACATTTTCAAGAAAACAAAAACTTTCAGTTTAATACGACTCTTACTATGAAAACAGTTTTATATTAATATACTTTTAAAAGTATTTCGCTTAAATGTTAGACAAATCTTTTGTATGGGAATTCTTTTATCACAGCTCAAGCGTATTTTGTATTCAGGCTATATTAGGGCCCTTTATTTCAATTTTATAATTATATCGGGCCACTAAAATGTTGCCTTCAGAATGCCCTAAAAGGTTGAACTCTGGGATGTAACGCATGGCGGTAAGCTACGCCCGAAAGGGCTGCCTTTAAAGGGTAAATCAAGGCCCTTTCAGCAGCCCAAAAATTGTTATCAGGTATATAACCAAGGATATATTTTCGCGGCCCTAAATAAAGGACCGAATATATTCGACGTTTTCAAAATATTAACTTATTTTCTAAGTAGGCCCTTCAAGGGCACTGATCTGATTTACCTTTACAGTCTTTGTTTATTGCAACCATTGAGGGACCCTTAAAGGTGTATTGTATTATTGCCCAGAACGAATGCATGTTTAAGGCCCTGTAGGGGCCTGTAATGGCTATGTTGGTTATAAAATTGAGGTGGCGACCTAAATAGAGCCTGGAAGGACACTCAAATTGTAGCCCGTATTGGTCATGCCCTTAAAGGCCCCTAATGATATCATAGTTCGGCAGCACAAACATACGCTTGGGAGATAACAAGATATGCACTCTAATTTTCAAATAAAAATAAATTTTTTAAAACTAATAATAATACTACATAATTTATATTGCAGAAGTACTTATTTTTAAATCTGCAGATCTTGTGTTCAATCACTGTACCCAAGTGTATTCTTGTGCTGGCGAACCATGATATCATTAGCTTCCTTTATAAGGGCATGATCAATACGGGCTACAATTTGAGTGCCCTTCCAGGCCCTATTTAGGTCGCCACCTTAATTTTATAACCACAAGAGCCATTACAGACCCCTACAGGGCCTCAAATATGCATCCTTTCTGGGCAATAATACAATACACCTTTAAGGGTCCCTCAATGGTTGCAATAAACAAAGCCTGTAGAGGTAAATCACATCAGGGCCCTTGAAGGGCCTACTTAGAAAATAAGTTAATATTTGGCAAAGGTTGAGTATATTCGGTCCTTTTAAGGCCCCGATATATGCAACCTTTCTTTAAAGGTCCCTTAATGGTTGCAATAAACAAAATCTGTAAAGGTAAATCAGAGCAGGGCCTTTAAAGAGCCTATCTAGATAATAAGTAAATATTTAAAAGGGTTGATTATAATAGGTTCTTTCAGGACCCTGAATACCGACTTTACTGGTATTTATACAACCTATCTTTCAGGGATCTATAAGGGTAACGAGACATACAGCCCTTAAAAGCATTTCTGCGCAGAACCCTCAAAGGACCTCAATAAAAAATAAGTAAATATTTAGAAAGGGTGAGGTATGGTAAGCCCTTTTAGGGCCCTGCTTATGCAACCTTTACGGTCATTTACACAACTTACCTTTCAGGTATTCTTAAGGATAGCAGTAAATAAAGCCCGTAAGAGTAGTCCAAAAAGGACCCTTAAAAGTTCCTATTAAAAAAATACTTAAATGTTTATTAACAGAAATATAAATGGTGCTCTTTCAAGGCGACAAAATCAACCTGTAATGGTTATCGTCTTAAAAAACCTTTAAGGGCAATAATATGTATAGCCCTTAATTATAATTGAATATAGGGCCTTTAAGGGCCACACACAAATTGCCATTAAATAACTTAAGAAACTCTTTTATACATAGTAGACTTATAGGTGATATTGCCCAACGGTAACGTACGAGACCAGTGACCTGAGGAACAGAAATTCAATTCCTAACAGCAGAGGATTTTTAAGAAACTGTAATATACTAAAATAATTTAGATGTTCATAATAACGATATTTCTACACAAACAAAAAAGTGATTATACATAAAAAAATATAATATAATTATTTTCTTTTTTATTAATTTTACAATCCTGGCAATAAGTAGTGGGCCGTTGTTGCCAAACTTTAAGGGTTCTATAATACCTACCCTTAAAGGCTTATTAAAGAATAGCCTGGAAAGGCCCCGAAAATGTATCCCTGATTGTATACCTGATAAAATGTTCGGACTGCTAAAAGGGCTTTGATTTACCCTTTGAAGGCAGCCCTTTCGGGTGTAGCTTATCGCCATGTATTACATCCCAGAGTTCAACCTTTTAGGGCATTCTGAAGGTAAAATTTTAGTGGCCCTATATAATTATAGAATTTAAATATAAAGGGCCCTAGTATAGCAGGTAATAAATAATGAAAAAATGTTTTTAATTGAATCAACTGAATCACTATTTACATTAAGTGAATATTATTTAAATTACTCTCTTCAGGTAGTTCACTTAACTCCATCCCAAATCGAAAAACCAACCGTTCGCCAATTGTAACAATCGGCCCAAGCTTGTATCACCGCCGAAAAGTAAGCATCAAACATCAGTGATGTACCAGCGGAAGGTAACTGATTGAGCCAGGGTTGTTTCAGTAAAGAAAACAATGGTTGTTCTTTAGATCCTAGACAACCGTTGGACTAAGACAGTGCCAACGACTTGGCCCAACGATCGACAGACAACTTTAAACAATGGTTGAATCAACATTGTCACACCCCTGACCCGGATTTATTTTATAGTATTGGTAATCCACTATTTGTTGTATTAAAACAACCGTTGGTACTAGATTGGCACCTTACTGTTCCGTTCGTGATTTAAACAACTGGCAAATTACTTATTTTGGTATTTGAACAACTGTCGTGTCCACGTTGTGACAAGTCTGACCCACGTTTACCTTCAAATAATGGTAAACCACTATTTGTTGTATTGAAACAACCGTTGATACTAAGTTGGCACGGTACTGTTTCGTACACGATCCAAACAACTGGCAAACTACTCATTTCGGTATTTGAACAACTGTCGTGTCAACGTTGATAGAAATCTGACTCACGTTTACCTTCAAATAATGGTAAACCACTATTTGTTGTATTGAAACAACCGTTGGTACTAAGTTGGCACGGTACTGTTCCATACGTGATCTAAAAAACTGGCAAACTACTCATTTCGGTATTTGAACAACTGTCGTGTCAACATTGTGACAAGTCTGACTCACATTTATCTTAATACTATTTTTTATTCAGTTTTACAATTTACAATGACAATTTACAATTTACAATGTTTTCAATTAAAAAACTATCTAACCATAGACATAGAATAGAATCTATATCTATGTCTATGATTAAAATGCGAATTTGTGAAGAAATGTATATTATGTATATATATAATAAATAATACTTAACATATCGATACAGTCACCCATCTAAGTAGTAATCACGCTTTACGCCGCTTAGTTTCAAAGAACGCCCAAGCCACCCGCCAATGCCTTGGCAGAATGTTGCTTTATATGAACGTGTAGTGTTTGCTTATACTTATGAACGCAAGGAAACATAGAATTTCTAAAATTTTTATTATAGCAGTTTTTACATTTTATCTTCAAAAATATTATGTTTTTCCTCACTTTCATATACACTATTATACATACATACATATATACAGTACTATTTACTTCAAAAACATCAGGATACATCACGAATACTAGAGCTTTTTAGTAAAAATTACTACAATTTTATTAATTTTTCTTGAAAGTTTAATAATTTTTGCTATATGTTTATTTTTTGTGTAGTAAAAACTCGTCATATTATTTTTTTCTTTATACTCTCTAAATCTGAATAAGTCAAAAATCGTCCACTTACGCCAAAAAGTGAAAATTTAATTGTATTTTTCACTTAAAATAAGTGAAAATTTTCACTTTTTGGCGTAAGTGGACGACTTTGGACTTATTGTAAGTGAATATTCACTTATTTGAATTTAGAGAGTATATATTGACTTTTTTAACTATATATATATAGAAATACTGAACTTCTCAGACTTGAATAAAAGGCAGACAGCACAAGTCTCCTCACAAGTTCTACTGATAATGAAATATTTATTTGTAAAAATAATCAATCGATTAAAATCAAATAATTAATCATCTCTAGTATAAAATATAAGGTAAAATAATTCAATACAAAACATTATTTTCTGTTTATGCAACATAAAACAGCAATACAATTAATTATTAGACTTCCAATTTATGACACAGCTTTTTAAAATCATAAAAATTAATAGGAAATGAGTAAATTTGACAAAAAAACTTCGACTAAGTTTCCGAATGTATTTTGAAAAAACTTGGAGTTGCACATTTTTCTAAAAGGAAATAATGTGCGTGAAAATATCAGTGTGACCTTAATATGATTGTTCAATTAGAGTCTCAAAAAAGTCACAGAAACGTTATGTTATTAAGTTATTTTATAGTAAAGAACAAATAAGCATCAGGACATTCTATATAATTTAATAAGCATCCTGCCATTTGTCCTATACTATCTCGTAATTTTATATAAGTCTTATATATAACTGAGATGTTCTTAGAACACGATATTGTTATAAACATTTGGCAAAACTAATAACATTATTATCAATTAAGTTGTTTATTCTGCAAATTACATATATAATAATTGAATTATTTTATTTACGGTTCAATTACATAATTACCATTTGTGAATTACAGTTTGATAATTATTAATTAACAAATTAATTCATTGATAATTACTAATATTGTTATTTCATCTCATGTGAAACGATGAATTTTATATTTGGCTTTATTTAATTCCTTACAAATCTAGTAGATTCTTCTACATTTTCTTGTAATAAATAACATAATTCAACAGTTTTGTATGTTTAACGACTGGATACAAAATTTTAGTTGTTAATATTATTATTATTATATTTAGACTGCAATGTTTTTTATGACGGTACCATAACGATATTATGTACTGCATACAAGTATAATGTATTTGCACCGCCTTAGGTACACATGCATAACGCAATTACAGTGGAATCCGCTTTAATGATTTATTTAATTGTAATTATTGCAGCAAATAAAGACACAGCAAGAGTAAACTTTGTTATACATATATTACATAATTAAAATAATACATTTTTCTTTAATTAAGACTAATCAATTTTTCTAACATTATAACATTGCAAATTAAGAGACGTGACATTAGTACTCACTAATTTTTTTACTTATAAATAATAATGGGAGGATGATTTTGTATTTTGTATCAACTTAATTAGTTTTTACTCTCAGTGTGTTATATGTTCCCAAATAGAAATTTACCATTGGGTCAACACTGTGCCAATGCCGACTATAATTGGGCGACCGTTGGTAACAACCGTTGTTTGTTTTTTGGCATGAAACCCGACGGGACACTGGTCCAGCACCTTGAACAACGCTGAAAAATCAGCGTTGGCCAATTACTGACACTGACGGTAGATAATCAATGTTGGGCCAGTATAGAAATATCATGCTGTCAATTAGTACCGTATCTAGACTGGCCCAGTCTTGGCTGTCGGTGCTGTTTTGCAATTAATCTTTATTAATAAAAAATTAAATATATTCTATTTTTAGTCTGTATTTGTTTTTTCTGTATTAAATTAATGTTATTATTAGTTTTTTACTTGTTAAAATTGTATATTATATTTATTTAATTTTCCGGTATTAGGAATTGAACTCCGGTCCTTCAGGTTACGTGTCTCGTCATTTACCACTGGTCTACGGTGCCTTCGAAATTATTCTATCTAAAACGTG
>JABFPJ010002191.1:0-20858 GCA_022817425.1 Gryon sp. ZL-2020
TTTTTTTTTTTTTTTTTTTTTTTTTTTTTTTTTTTTTTATTAAACTCCTAATAAAAAGAGGAACTTAAAACTTTTCTAAATTAATACAGCATTTAAACATTGTTCAATTATACAATTTAAAAGGATAATTATAATTATACTTATGAAGTTTATGTATATAGGAAACAATTTTGTCTAAGAATAAATATGCACGTTTAATATATTATTAAATCATCGTTTTATATCTTGAGGTGTTCAAAGACATGAGCTTAATTTGATAATGAATTATTATTTAAGGCTTCGTAGTTTATGAAATAAATGTTTGTTTTTGTAATAAAATCATTGATTTCTGTTTGGCACATGCCCACTAAATTACTGGGAAGTACATTGAGAAGATATACGACTGATTCATACGAGTATACATAAACAGTTCATAGAATATGTACGTTATACAACGGATTCGTATATTAAATGTACCACATTAATATATACCGTGTAATGAAATATAGAATATTTTACAATAGAAACGTTATGTTTGTTATGTTATATATATATATGTAACATCAAAGTCAAATTGTATGCAAATATTATTATATAATCGTAACATGTAAATGTTTATATATAAAATATTAACATTGTAAATATTTTATTTGTTTAATAGATACTAAGTAAACGTCTGTTTTTTAATTTCGATTCTGTATGCTTCATAATATATATATATTACCAAATAATACAACAAAGTAACATATATTGTATTGACTGCGAGACAATATAACTTGCTAACTAATAGAATAATAAATCAAACAAGAAGAACTTTCAAAACAAATTCCATAAGCTGTTACGGTAACGCTTTTGATTATATAACATTAATTTACAAAATGACAATTTTATTTAAAACCCATATAATTTTTCCAAAGCTCTTAAAACTACAATAAACCTTGAATATTGAATAATCAATAATGATCAAATTGATAGAATTCAACCATTAATCATCATCATACAAAAACGTTAGCATTTTATTACATTCTACTAACTTTTGCTCTCAATCATCACTTACAACATAGCAACTCAAACAATTTGGCATGCCAATTTTCTTCTTAAGCGTATTCAAGATGATACATAATGAGTTTCCAAATCTTATGTAATTTTCACTGAAATTCAATGTTCTAAAATCAAACATCGAAGTTAGATCATTGAGGAAAAAAAAGGAGACAGAAAGAAGGAAAAAAGAAGAGTGATTTTGCATATAAAAATGGATATTCTCGCGATGTGGATATTCGCGGTGTAGTAGTGTCCGGCAACGGATGCACGACCAGAGAACCCCTTTCATTGCGAGGCTACCGTTTTAGAACGAGTCTATATCGGTATCCTAGTGCGCGTTCAAACCGAGATCAATAAAGCACTCCTTTATAGTCTTCGCTACACACGCTGTACAAGCTTGGCCAACCCCCTATGTCCTCTTTCTCGCTCTTAGCCCTTTGGTGTACAGTTCTCCCTCGTCGTTTCTGCCGTCCCCCGTCCCACACCTTCCACCACCCGGCGAAACGCTTCCCGGCCACGTTCAATCTCTCCATCTCTCTTGTTCTATCTTGCGTACCCTCTCTCTTTTGCTGCTTCTCTCACTCTCCTCCCTCTCCGCTTTTCTCTCTCTCTCTCTCTCTCTCTCTCTCTCTCTCTCTCGAACCCCCCTCCCCCATGTCGTTTTCTCTATCTTTCTCTCCATCTCTCTCTTCGTCGCAACCCCGCAAGTCGTTCCATCCGTCGTTCAAACTCCGCGGCACGGCAAGTACGAACCATAAATAACTGAATGACCCACCGCGAATAAGAAGCAGAGACGCGGGGTATGCGACTCGCAATCAGACACCCGTTACATATTTCACCTACGGACTTACATCTTTTTATCTATTTCTTCATTCTAACATGTAACTTTTTGATCACAAAGAAATACGGCAAATCATGACCTTAGTGCTCTAATTGATCGAACGATCGAACGATTCATTTTGACAAATGGATCATGAGAGATCATTTCAACGATTGTTTGTCAGTTTAGCTGTTTGCATAAAATCAGCATTTCATGCATACGATTTGGACTATATACAACTATGTATTGTATTAAACTCAATACAACGAGTATAGAGTTTAATTCATTATATTTAGAAGCTTTTTTTACAGTGTGGTTGCTAATCTATGTAATTCGATATTCGAAATTCTGATATTGTTATTTTAAGTCAACACGTTTTGTTTTAATAACATATATAACAATTTTTCTTAGAATAGATGTCTGTGTAATACTATTGTGTTCAAATAAAAACTTCAAATGCAGTGACGCAGCATCTACTATGAATCCATAAATTTTAGAATATAGACATAATCATTGTATTAGTATAAGTATCAAGAAATGTATTAAGTGTGTAATCATTTTTATATTTTTTAAATTCATTTTTATTAACTTATGGAATAAAAACGAATTTGCATTACATTTATCTTGTTAAATCGCTTGTTAAATTTTAATATGAAAATACCACAGATATTTTAACATATATAGTATTACTTATATTATTATCGCTTAGCAATATTCAGTTCAGTATAAAAATACAATTTTCCCTTAATTTTAATTGCATTAAAGCAATTCCGCTTCTCTAAAAATGCAAATTTTTTCTTCACAAATTATTTTCTTCATTTAATAACAAATATTTTGGATTATTCTAAAAGAAAATAATGTTCTTTATTGTTTAATTCTTAAATTAATTAATTCTTAATTTACGTTTTGAGATTACAAAAAATGAAGAAATGGAATAAAAAATATATCATTGAAAATGACATAAAATATGATAAATTATATTTTTGTCAGAAAATCATTAAATAAAACGTGAGATCTATAAATGAATGTTCATTCAATGTACTCAAACACCTTTGCAGTCTTATGTGTTATATGTCTTAGCGTAATTTTTCATTTATAAAAATAACTGAAATAAAAATAAATGAAAAAATCAATTACGTTAAGAGAAAATTCTTTGAAACGGAAATTCAGTTACCACTTTACGCGTACTCTAAGCACATTGTTTTGTTGGTACTTAACTAATGTTAGTCTATTTTTAACTTAACTATACAAATAAATAGCGAAACAAATATTGGTAGACAAATTTTATATTTTAATGGGTTGAGTAGTTGCTTCAAACAAGAAATTATGTAACAGGTAGCATCTTAAGTGTACTTTTATGAGTGATGTTTCTTGAGTGTATATTGAATGATGTTATAAAACGCTGTAAATGTGATATATTTAAAGTAAATGTCTAAAAGTGTCATCTTAGTTTGAAATTTTTACATAATATTCAATGTATTACTTATTATTGTGTAACATGCCTGAATACATAGTTTTACAATTTTAGCCATAATACACATTGATTATTCACGAAATGTAAAATCAATTGTTCCGGTACTTAAATTCATTAACTTAGGGTGACTATAATGATATAATGCAATTATCCGGAACTAAATAAGCACTTAAAGCACGATTTTCACGTACACTCGAATTTTAGATTTGCATTAAACAGTAACTTGCAAATGTAAAAAAAAGTTTAATATTTTAAAATTCTCATGCACATTTTCCAGTAAATAAATGTTTAATTAAATTTCAGTTTAAAATAATATTTGTTTGTAAGACTTTATTGAAAACAAATTTTTTCGAATTTAATATTAAGAAAATTGTGGTATTATTTTAGCAAAGTTGAAAAAGATGAAAGCACTTTTATATAGCACTGCTAATGAAGGATAAAAATTTGAATCTAAAGAAAGGAAACTGCAATAATTGCATTCAATTGAAAAAAATTACTACTAAAAAAGTATACATTAATATAAGCACTATTAAAAGCGTAAAATAAAAAAAAGTTGCGTATAGAATCTAAAGCAGTGATGTTTTATGAGCCAAAGGTTTATGCATCGAATAGAATGAAAATAAACGGTAACTGTTTCATGTTACTATACCATGGTCAGGGTCAAAAGCATTATGTCAGGGACGAGTAATACATTCTGAGAAAACGCGGGAATGCATGATAAGCATACGAATAGTCAATGTTTAAAAATAAATTGTATTCAAATTTTGTGTACAAAAAATAACTTGTTATGTTCTATCGAGTTAGAATCAAACGATAATATTGCGTACAGGCAATAATTTTTCTCGTATCCATTACATCTAAGATTTCATCAGACAAATAAAATTTCTAATCTGCAATATATATATATATATATTGCGATTTGACAAAATTAATATTTTTAAAACAAAAGACTCTTGCAGTAGATTAATTGTTAATAGATTTAATTGTTTCGCGAATAATTGTACATATATTTTGAAAAATATTTATCACAGTGTTCGATAGACTAGATAAGGTATTGATTTGTTGTGGATTCAATGCTATGGTGGTCAAAAGGAAAGGAGAGAAAAAAAGAGAATTAACTGGAGCAGTAGAGTTTAATTTCAAACAAATTGAAACCGCAGAAAGTTCAAAATTCTACTTCTATATCTCTTATTTGATTCACCTGTGTTCATGATGATTAGAAAGAAAAATCATATCTGTGGATTCAAGGAAAATAGATTGAATACTCTTAAATAGATTGAAATTTATTGAATTACTGAGATATGATGATAAATTGGTAAAATTATTTAAGCATATTTGCTTTGCTAATGTTTAAAATGAAAACTATTGGCAACTTACAGCCAATTATTTAGGACATAAATCCTTTTTTAACGACTTTTCCAAGATTCTTCCATAAAAAATAAATAAAAACAGGAATCCACAAGCAAGCATAAATAATTGTAACAATGTTTGAAAGGTTTCATTGTAGCATCGCAATGGTAACGCTCTGGTAATGTTATGATAATGTTATGACAATGTTACCTATTATAATTATACTATCCATTAAATCTAATTTGCAAAAACTAAATTGGATTGCATTGGTTTTTATACCGTTTCCTTCTACTTTTAATATTAACTTTTATTTCAATTTCCCATAATACATTCATATCGTTTAGAAGACAAAGAGAATAAAAAAGAGTTAGAAATTATTATTCATTTACATAATAAACTGTGTTAATCTAATGCAAACAACATGATATATCCATTTCATATGAAAAGCATTCTAATACTATTTACAAACTGATATTTTACATTTAAAATCACTAACTCATTTTTTGCCCTCAAGGTTTTTGTTCTGAAATCTTATGAAATACATCGTTATTCGCTAAAACGTGATTCCTCAATGACACCATCAACGATCTCGTTACTAATTATTATCATGCCGTTTCCGTATCATAATGATTTACCTTCCTCTCTTCTTTCTCATTAAAATCATTAGCGATCTGCTGTTCTTGATACCGTCGCGAGTTCGCACATTTTGCGGTCATGACGCTCGCTCAACGCCGATTCCATACGAATGTGAAACAGTAGGAGAAGAAGTCTCTCTCGTGCTTTTTGCTTCGCCGCATCTGTCCATGTCCTCCAGTGATAAAGACAGACGCAACGAATGAGCGATGCAAAAGAAGAACACGAGGAAGATGAAGACGATGGAAGGCAAGTGTATGGCGAGTTTCGTGTATGCGAAAACCGACAATGGAAAGGAGTGAAAAAGAGAGAAAACCACAGAAACTGCGAGAAAAGGATGCACAATAAACAACAAAGGTACAAGGGGAAGAGCAGTAGTCGCGCGTGCTCGTCGACTCTGCCATCTCCCTCCCCTTTAATACTTATATCACCATCCCTTCTCCCTGTCCGCTGCACAGCCTGGAGAAGAAACGTGATCAGATCCAAACTACGCTCTACGACACATGCTATCCCATTATTCATTTTCTTTTCTTTCGACTCATTTTACTTTATTTTTTCCTCTTTTCGTCTACTTTTCGCCAACTTCCTTTGTTATCTCGAGCTAATCGCATTTCCAGCGAAATTTTAAAGCTAGATTCAGTTAAACTAAGTAATTTGATCATTGCAAGTTATCGATGATCAGAAATATTTCACACAACTTTTATTCGTAAATAACAAATAAGTCGTTTGAGGAACAAATGTTAATTCCTATAAATCTAAACGTGCACTCTCCGCATGAGATTGTTAGAAAAACAGTATAAATAGGTTTTTTATACATTATTAGATCGTAAATTTGAATATCTGCATTTTGTGTGCTCAAGAAACAATCTAGATTGTAGATTTACTTTATTTGAAGATGCGTGATAATTAGGTTAGATGGCAGAAAAATGACTGATCGACTCATATTATTCATGAATAATTTAAACATAAATGTTATTAATTAATAAAGAAGAAATATATTGATTTTTGTCGCGGAAAAGCATTGACACTGTCACTTTAACGTGCTTTAAGGTTACGTTTGCCAGCGAATTATCATGCTTGCGCGTCTAATACAATGAAATCGACTGTGGATCTAATGACGTAGATTGTAATTTTTGCAAGCTAGATTTTTAAAATAACTATTAATCAAACAGCAATTTACAATTAACGATCTAGATTTTTATTTTAACAAACTATTTGGATGAGTGTGAGTTTGTTTTGGTGACTTATTTTTAATTTTTAAATGTGAATCGTGGGTACAATTCAATCTTATAATTGTGTTTGAGTATTCTATACATTATCTACATTTACGAACGTACTTTTTAACGCCACTTTCATAGATAATCAATGCATACATTCTGCATCCTCAATTTGCATAGATCATGCATACTTTATTCATCAAATTTCATAGTCGTATGCATGATGTCAGTTACTTTTCTCCCGAATATTTCACAGATAAAATACAATTTTCTTATAGAAACAAACGAATCCTGATTCATTCAATTACTTTGTTAAAATTAAAGATCTTGATAAATTCTTATAATATATATACATATATATGAGTACCTGACAATTATGTGTGACCGATTGGGCGCCAGGTAATTGGATGCCGGGGAGAATTGAGCGCCAGAGACGATTTGGCGCCAGGGAAAATTGGGTGCCCGGGAGAAATGGGCGCCAAGTAACATTGAGGTGTCATAATTATTGATATGGTGACCATCAAAAAGAAAAAAATATGTAGATAAAGATAGAAGATTAATTCGACGCTTTTGTACAAAAAAGTGAGATATAATCTTTTATGTAAGAAGCGTCGAATTAATATGAATCAATCAATCATCAATCAATATAAAAGAAGTTTGCGTCACGCGGTGCCGTAAATACACTTTTCGCCACACGGTGACAAAAAATGAAGTTTCTATATCTAGCGAGTTTTAAAGAAACTGAATTTTCTGTTCCTTTGTGGCGAAAAATATCGTTTGCACCATGTAAAAGAAAATTCTCTTCTCGTGCGATTACAAACCTCGCCTTCGGCTCGGATTGTAAACTTCGCATTCGGTGGCGGATTTTCTTTTTCAGTTCCCTTGGTGCAAAATATACTATTATGTATATCGTGAAGTTGTCAATTACAAGCATCTTCATGCTTGTAATTAAAAGCCTTAATTTTAAAAAATGTTTGTCATTCTAATATTTATTAAGTTCAGAATAATTAAATTTGTCAAAATAAAATTATTAGAAATCAAGCGAATAAAATAAAAGTAATTATAAAAATAAGCCAATAAAAAAGGTTAGTTTTGGAAGGTACAGCAGTATTGCTTTAAGTTTTATTAGTATACATTAAAATATTATTAAAATTAATATATGTATGATTATTTTTGTGTTAATTTGCATTTTATGTCTTGGCGCTGAATCGGTCGTGCCCAATTGTTCTGTTCCCTTCATATATATATATATATGTACTGATCTCTTAAACGTGCAAACAAATTTATTACTTATACATTTGTCTAAAATATGGGTATACTTAATGTATAATAAACAGGACTTTGTTCTTTGTAATAAATATTCTAATTAAAAATTTTTGAAAAAATTAAATAAAAAAATATAAAGAATTATAACTTCCTTTACTTTTCGAGATGTTTTCCATGGCGGTAAATTCAGATTTTAAAAGCAAAATCAAACAATTTTATTATTTATCTTTAAAGTGCTATAATTACAACTTAAATATGTATTATTTACACATATTATTTATACAGATAAAATTATGATTATTCTATGTCATTTTATTCTTAATTGGTAAGTGTGACAATTTCTAATCCACGTCTTGAAATTTAATCATAATAACCGTTAATAAGATTATAAATTGCAATCGTAGATTACAAATAATACGATGTAAATTGAAGTTTATGTTCTATGTTTATTGCAATACATAATTATATGTTTGCATATTATTTAGTATTTCTGTAATTCAAAAAAGGAACGAGATTTATTCTACATTATGTATATACTATTAAATTAATCTCCATAAATTCATTTATATGTAAGGTGAGTCTCTTTCGCTGATTCTATGCCATCACAATTCATATAAATATAAAAATAATGTTAATTTATTAATGTGTATTTTAACTATGCTCGTTAATAAACATAATAATAATCGTTTATCTTTAGTTAAAGTTAAAATCAATATCAAAACCAATAATATAGTTAAGCATCCATTACTTTTGGATTTCACAGTTAATAATCTAACTGTTTAACTGCAAAAAACAATATTAACAATTAATGTTTATGATCAAATGTTGTAATCTGTTATTTTGAACCTGCATATACATTTTTATTTAAAATAACTTTTAAATGTGCAAAATAATTTATCTATATCTATATCTATTTAGAAAAAAAAAAATAATAATAAAACGCACACTTACATAAAATGTGTTGAGAAACAATAAAATATTATTAAAGAGACATAATAATGCAAGACATAATATTAAAAAAGTATTATGTCTTGTATGAAAAGTATATAAACTTTCATAACAGTGATTGAAATATGCAATGAATATTTATAAAAATAAGTACAATACAGTTTTTGCGAACTCTATAATAAAATTGCTATGGTGTACAATAAATTTACATATTCTTATTTACTATTGTTAGAAAATAATAGAATTTAGATGTAATATGAAGTAACTTATAATGTAATAAATTTAGGCAAATTTAAAATGATTATAATTTTACTTTTTATAGATACTCATTTTTTATGAATAAACGTAAAAAATAAGTACATATTACGGCATAAATTAAACGATACGTCAAACTCCACAAAGTTTGCTATAATTTCATCAAATTTATCGCAGTTTGTAAGACCTTCAATGACAAAAAAATTGATTATCTTAAATCTAAATCAATATTTTCTTCAGTTTCGTTTAATGAGTGCTAAGTTTCCATAGTTCTCAATACTTTATCGTCTCATTTAGTAGTTAAATCTAATTTCATTATTCCAATTGACCAGATTAACTTAATTTAAATGTTGAATCAAAATGACTCATTCGTTTGTTCTAACGAATTAACTTTTTCCTTTATGAATAATGTATTAATAGTATCATAAGTTTGATTACTTTCATCACCTATTACACTGTATTTCAAAATTATTCATTAAATTAACTTTTCTTTGCATATAAAGAATTTTAACAACTTTAAAATCAACATGATAATGATGAAACTGTTAACATATAAAAAGAACGTTATGAATTCAACTCCACCGAAGATGTCGACTTACATCATTAACCCCGTCAGAGTTGAAAAAAATGAACTATAGCAGTAACGCATGAGGAGAGAATAATCAATATTTCCCTCAAGTTTAGGTAGTAATTAAATGGACTGAGCCAAAACTAAATCCTACACTTTTCTTACAAAATAAAGTTGTATTTCATTTATAATTACGTAACTTTTAAACATATAATCAACTTTACTTTCAAAACCATAAACACAATTAAAAAAAAAGCAGAAAACCAACAAACAAACAGACAAAAAAACAAAAGTAAACAAAAAAATATAACATTGTTGGTATGATTTTCATTTCAATAATTAATCCAAATATAAAAAAAGTAAAAAGCACAGAGAAAGAAAAATAATTAAATGACAAGTAAAAGTTTTTTTCTGATAGCGTATTTGCAAATAAATAATCATTATCTGGCTCATCGGCGTTTAGAGAAGAAGTAAATTGTTCATAAGAGCCGAGAGAATCATCAGCAGAGGCTCCCGGAAAGAAGACAACAAGGATGGGTTCGGTGTGCGGAGGAAAAAACGAGGGACTTGCGGAGGAGGGGCGGAAGGTAGAATTGGAAGAGCAGAAAGGCTGCAGAACATGTATTGAGAAGCAACGGTAAGAAAGAAAGAAAGAAGAGAAAAAAAGAAGAAAAGAAAAAGGAGATAAAAAAATGGGGGAAAAAAGGTCGAAAATAATCGACGGACGAAACGAGGACGAGACGTCTATCAGTGAAGCGACGAGACAAGGAGGCAAGCAGCGCCGGCAGGTACGCTGAGAAAAGCAGAGGAAAGACAGAACGATGCACGGACGTAGCGCGAGAAAGCGTCAACCAGTGTAAGAGGGGCACGAGCGAATGAGAGACAAAGAGAGAGAGAGAGAGAAAAAAAGAGATAGGTAGAAAAAGAGAGAGAGAGAGAGAGAGCTATTGAGAAAAAGAGAGAAATGAGAAGGAGAGAGAGTGAGGAGAGGGCCGGGGAAGGGGAGCGAAATGCGACTGCTGTTCGCAACGAGAGAGCAAGGGCATACAAAATGGTGGAAAGAGAGGAACCACGCGAATCGACGACAACGACGCCAACCACGACGACGCCGTCGCCGCCGCCGCCGCCACCAACCAAAACGACCATCTTGCGCGCGGATTCGGACGCATTTCGCCATCCTGCCCCCCCTCGCTGTCCCAATTCGAGACACATCGAGTTTTCGTTGCTTTTCAGCCGAACACCGCGTGCAAACACATTTCTACTGCCTCCAATAATCATTAGCAGCTTTCTAGCAAATGGAAAAAAGAGAATGAAAGAAAGCAAGAAATGTACTCGTGGGGGATGAATACCTTGGAATTTGTAATAAGGATTACAAGTGAACAAATTTGGCTATTTTTACATCAAAGTGACTGACAGATTAAATTACAGGGAGTTACTTATTGTCCCTGCTCTCCATTAAATCGTTCGACTGTATCATCGAGTCACATATATGAATAAACGAAAATCAATTACAGGAAATGAAATCTAACTGCAATTACGTTCATTTTACAATTAAATTTTTCATAGTTTTATTGATTTCCATTGATTCGCGAGAAATGCAACTTTGATTGAACTTTTATTGAAGCGTATATGTATTATAATGGATTTTATTATACACTTCTAATGAAACATTCAAATATACACAATAAAATTTGTTTCAAATGATTTTTCTTACCCGACAACTATTTTACGAAATTGTGTTACCGAAGTACATCAGTTCAAGTTTTTCACCAAATAATGTTCATGCATTTAAGAAAACTTTTTAAATAATAACATTATATGTATTAGTGCAAAATCAATTACAAACATTATCTCTGTAAGACTGTTAATTATGTATTGTTTTTGCAGCATAATTATATGCACCAATGAAAATTGCTGATTCCTTATGACAAAGAGAAGCTTTATTTTTATTTTATACAAATTGCATTATTGTTTTTCTCCCCGGAAATGTCGAATATTTTATGATATTGATTTGATTGTTTTATCCATGTGATTGTCTCAGCCAATTTAATATTTTCGTTATATATAACTTAACCCTACGTTGGCAACGCAATACTGAAATGTTTCGTCACATAACTTCAAATTATAACAAATAATATACATTCGATGGACAAAAAAAGAAAATAATTGTCTGATACGCATGTTTAATGATTAAGCAAACTTATATGATTTATAAGCACTTATAAATGTGAATACAAAGTTATATATTTCACTAAACTTGAACTTAAAATGACTTAAGGTCAAGGTCAGACTGTAAGTGGAGCAGAAAATAAAACGGAAGAACAGAAAAATCATTGAAGATGCAACGAAATCATTCATGCTAAATATTTTTGTATCATTTTTCACTAACTAAAGTGTGCTGAATTGAAAAACAAATTCAAATCATTCGTACACTTGATTATTACTTTTTGCAAGCATCTTAACCCAACTTCCTTGCCAGATATTAATATTCAAATCTTTAATGATCTATTTTGAAGGTCTTCGAACTTAATTCAAAATAAACGTGCGGGAAAATAAGCTCATACGGAAATATTGCTTATTTATTGGCATGTTTACTTCTGCATTTATTTATTCATTCATGCATTCGTTCATTCATTCTTTCAATTTGTTCTTATTTGAAATTCTTTGCTCGACGATAACCTTGAACTTTGTTAATCCAATAAGCAAACATAGGAAATATTCGTGTTTAAGATATGCCATTAAACTCAAGTTTTGAAATTTACAAACTCAACAATTAGAAAAGAAATAAATTAATATTTTCTTACAAACATAATGCAATAGTTATTTATTTGTTAGTTATTGCTCAGACTATTTCACGTAAATTTCGCATCTTTGTTCACTTATTCAAATTTACTTTCCTGTCAAGTGAATCACTTATATTATTCAATCAATTATGTTGATTCTTGTACAATTTAAGATTCTCCTTTATGTTTATTCAATATACATAAATTCATTTAAATGTATTGTTTTTATATTGTTTATCAAATTCTTATCAGAGATTAGTTTCTTTAACAACTTAAAAAATGATGATAAATAAATTAGAAAAAATAAAGTATAACATGTTGCAACACTATTTGAAAAATGCGGCAAAAAATAAATGCACAAAGTACACTTCGCATCTTTGTCTTTACACTTTATATACATCACGGTCTGTCCTTGTTTTGCTTATTACTCTGTTTAAAGCAATTAAATTGTCTGTAAGAAAATCTGTTTAATCTGTTTCTGAACTTTTAAGAGTATTTCTTTTGGTAGCTAAATAAAACAAAACAAAACTTAAAAATATATTATAACAAAGTTGCTTAACGCTGAATATATTATAGAAAACAGAAACATACATTTAATTTGCAACTTTACATAATTGCTTTTTGAAAAAGTTGAGTGATAAAATGATAAATGTCCGTTGATTGCATTATCTTCAAACATTTCTTAAAACAATTTTCAAAATCCCTTTTTATGTTCTACTAATAAGAAGATGTTAATCAAACTTTGTCCAGTCATGTGTAATGCAAATTACCTCATACATATAATGTAATTAAATAAATTCATGTACATATTATTATTTATACATTACAATATGTATTTGACTTTAAATTGATCATATACGTTAAAAAATATTAAATTAATAATTTCATTTGAATTTAAAATATAATGAATTATAAATATTAAACAATACATACGATTAAGTAATAAAATGATTATAAATTATCGTTGTAAATATTTATTACATTTTGGAATTTAATTTAAAAAATTTAAACTAGTCAATACACATCTGTTAATTCTTGCGTAATTGATATTCATGTTGACATCTGTTTCAACATAATCGATTATCACATCAATTATTGATCGGAAAAGCCTAAAACTACAACCTGAAACAAGTCCCATCAAGTTGTTCTTCAATTAATAATAATAATCGACAGATCAAATTCCATCAGTTGTATCTTCTCATCAGTTCAATGGCCGAAGAAAAAGAAGTAAAGAAGGAAAAAGAAAAAGAAAAAGAAAACAAAAGAGAGAAACGTGATGAAAAATGGAGCAATAAATTAATTTTTCCTTCCAAATAATCATAAAGCGCTAATATCTGTACAAATACGCGTACAATCAATGACAATACATTTGCCAAACGTAGACACCGATAAAAGCGATGTTTATCGAGCCGAGGGTCTCATAAACGAACTACCTGAATTGTTCGTGGAACACGATTACCGATCGAGCGATTTGCCAATACATAAAAAGAAAAGATCAATTTGCCTGACATATTTATCCTCATTAAACATTCATACATATACATACACAAATTTCATTTTTATTTCCTTATTCAATCTAAGTGTACTTGGACTAAACTAAAAAACGATACAAACGATAAAAATGCCTATCTTTTCTCCTCCGATTTCTAAGCATGAGATTTCGGAGCAGCGCAAAATAAAATGAATGAGAAAACGAAGACTGGGAAGAAGAGAAGAAGGATAAAGTTGGGAAGTAAAAAGGTTTGTGAGGATGAGGTTAGAATGATTTGAAGCGTCGGGTCGGTCGGCGGGGAGCTGTGCGGGGATGGTGAGTTAGAGGTAGTAGAGCGGTGGCGCTGATGGGAGGAGGTAGGTTGAGAGAGTGAGCGCCACCAACAGCACCAGTAGGTGACTGGGTGCGTTCATGTGTCTCCTAGTCGGTTGCGTTTCTCTGACGAGACAGCAGGCAAGGCGGAAAGAGCGAACGAAACGAAGGAGCGAGCGCAGCTCCGTCCGGCTGTCTGGTTGGTGTACTGTGTACTCAAATGCTGGCTCAGTACGCGTGTGCTCGTTTTCCAGTGCAGAGCGAAACGCGTCGCGCGAATACGCGTCGTAAGTTCGCCAGCCAGGCCAGAACCAACGTACGTTACACACACGTACGTGAAAATAACAACAAAATAACCAAGAGGAAACAAATCATAGCCTCAAAGTAGGCAACTACTATTGAGTGGCGACAAATTTCGTTTGGCTGCCCGGCATATATCATCAAATAAGCAAGGCCCCACCCCCCACTCCCCCTGTTCGCTTGGTTCCCCTGGGGCATTTTTTTCTTCGTCCGCGCGCCGCTAACACACCAACAGTCTTGTAATTATTTTTTCCTTGTTTGCCTTTTTGTTAAATTACTTTTTTATCTTTCTTTTTTGTTGGAGCACTTCTGATCATCGTTTCGCTCGATTATTGCAGTGACGTTCGCGATGTCGTGTGTTGTCTAGTGAAGTGGCAAATTGGCAGCGAATCAGTGTCTAAAGCAATTGTAGTATGTGTTAGCCGAAGGTTAGGTGCTTTTTCGTTTCGCTCTTTCGTTGGATTACGCGTCCTCTTAAAACAAATCGTGAAAATTGAGCTTCCAAGAAGGTGAGTTTTCGTTATGTCAATGTCTAACTGTTTTTACCATTTTCTTGATTCATTTTTCATCTATGTATATTATCTCTGTCTATATATATAAGTGTATATGTAAATTTAAGTGTGTATGTGTGCTTTGTTTTTCTTCTTCTATCGTTTTCTCTTTTACATGATCTTTTTTTTCCTTCATGCCTTGGATCTTTTTTCTTTCTCGTCTTCCAGCTAACGTTTGTTTGTCAGTCATTCTCCGTCTTATTGCACACTTACAGACACATTGATATACATGTATATACATACATACATATATATACACATGCATACATACAAATACCATCTCGGGGAAACAACTTTTTTCGACATACAAGCGACGCCACGAAAGCAATGAGTCCCGTCGAATGTCGTCGAATGAGACATTGGCGTTGCGTCGTAGTCGTCGTCGTCTTTCGATCCGTGATTCGAAAGGTTTTGGGTGCGCGCTTATGCCTTCGCTGATTGATGAGTTTTCGGCGTGGGATGCGCACGCCAGCACCGCCAGAATGAAAGTACGACTGCGTTGTTGCATCGCAAATCAAATCGTGCTATGCCACTTCATACTAACTCGGCTTCGTTTCGTCTCGTCTCGTATGTATGGCAACCAATTTCCTTCCTTCTAAACAAATCTAACGCTCCGCCAACCGACTGTATGCTAATTTCCACCGCACCATTCCACCATATCGTATACGTTTATACATATACAATTCGCATCATCCTTTCTGTTCATTTCTTTCGTTCGCTGTTCCCACAGTTCTATTATTATTATTTATTTAGCCTTCAATAACAGAAACTAAACAATTTTACAATTATTTTTAAATTTTTGTACAGAAACACAAATTATTATTATCATATTTACTGTTGCTATTATTATTTAACTTCTCACAAACATTATTATAATACTATTTACCAATTATTTATTATTATTATCGTTTTAAAAACTTTGTTATAAAAATACAGAACAAGCGTACAAAAGCAGTTTAATTTGATAACAAAATATAACGGCAAGTTGAATAAACAAATGAAAAAAATCCAAAGCAGGTAATGGTTTCAACATAATTGAAATTAGTCAAAAAGAGAAAATGACAAAGAAAAAGAAGCATAAATCTTACCCGACATGGTATCGATGTGTAAGAATTTCAGCCGTCAAAAGAAAATGCCTTACAATACGAGGAAATAGGAAGAAAAAAAGGAAAAAAGAAATTGTAAAAGTGACTAATTATATACCTGGTCATGCACCTTGAATTAGACAGTGCAGCTTGTAATAGAGTGTCATGGCAGAGTTGGTAAAGCCCAAAGTGAACAAAATGTGGCATTTTTTAATTTCAGAACTGAATTAACATGCAATCTGAAATAGAAAAAAAGAAGCGTCAGAAGGTATTTCAGTTTATCTACAGTTGGCGAGATGAGGTCAAAAGTATATAGAAGAATAGACAATACGTAACTCGCTGTATCATAATGTGTAGCTGCTGTCTTTCTCTGTCTCTCTTTCTATTTCGCTGTCTGCCTCTCTCATGTTCTCTGTCTCCGGTATTCATGACGTCATCTATAGTGACCCTTCGGTATATAATGCGACTTAAGGTTGTACTGTACATTTCTAAAGGTTTAAAGGAATGCAACGAAGGGCATCAATCATCTCTTCAGAAGCTTTCAAATTTGAGAAATTATGTAACATTACCATTTTCACACATTAGATTCGTTGATTTATACCAAGTTCTTGCATATTCAGCACCTGAAACAAAGATACATTAAAAGCACTATAATACTGACATTAATAACAATAATGCAAACTGAAGTTGAACTTTTTTTTTCGTTATTTTATTAAATAATAAATGCAAAAATTACTTTTTATTACATGTATTCAGTGTACCTGCAAATAATTCGAAAAATTAGTATTGCATCGAAACGTACTATTTTTTTTTCTGTCAGCACCTTCAGTTTGATGGCTCGTAAAATTCATTCATAAAACGGTTTAACGTCACCGAACGCTGATAGTAAAGTTAGGTTATGTTGCTTTGTATTAAGCTAGGTTATGATTCTATTATATATTCCATTGATTAATGTTCTACTTTGGAAACAAAGAATCAATCGCAAAGTTAAACATGACAAAATATTCTGTTTATACTCTGATTTTTACACATTTTAATGGTTAATATGTTGAATTTACAAACGAACTTGTTTACAATCAAAAATCATGAAATTGAGTCATTTAACAAAATAAAAAAAATTATCTTATTGATATAGAAAGAATTGTTTTTGTGTATATTTGTTATACTACTTGCAACATTGTTACGAGAGTTCTTTTTAGTACCAAAATAAACAACAGAGTAACTATTCATTGACCTTTACAGTAAATTGAATATCCTATAACGGTAACTTTAAGGTGATTGTTGAGCTATATAAGAGCAAAAAGGATAGAGATAATGGTGAATCAATTAGTGGAAGAGAGAAGTAGCGATTTTGACGGAAGAATCACCTTAATGGTGCAAGACAAGAATTAGGCTCGAAACTTTCTATATAACAACGACGCATGTACATGTGATGATAATCATGTGGCTGCAAACTTGCGTTTACAATGCATGAACAACTATGTAGTTTTGACTTTGCACTGACCATTTTCAAAGTTTATTGTAAAAGTATTTTATTATTATACTATTTGTATCAATTAAATTTATATTGTGTTGATGTATATATTTTTCATTCACATCACACAAACACAACAAAACATAAATTGACTACTGTTTGCATTATAAATTACCTTTCAATCATATTTACTAATGAACTAAATTTATTTATGTTTATGCGTGTGAAATACAATCAATATAAATATATAACCTAATAAATATCTATTTTCTATCTTTCTCTCTTTTATATTTAAATACGTTTGAAAGAGTTGAAATAATTTGTTACATTAGTTGTTTTTCTACTGAAATTACAAAAAATAAAAATATCCAAATACTGAGAGCACTCTAATATATTATCGATTGCAAAATGAATTTGTAATTGTTCACAAAAAATAAAAGATGAAACACTTTGAAAGACAAGAATCTATTTGTCATTAAAAAATATAAATTCAAGAATGGGTAACGAAAGTGGTTAGACAACAAATTTATCGCCACTGGTTTCCTAGTGTTAATTAATGCGATGCTTTGATTTATCTATTTTCTTTCAAACGAAACGTGATATCGCTTTATTATTATCGTATTATTATTAGATTTTTTTATCTCTTAAGTAATCTTTGATTTGACTTGTAATCATGAATATTAAATACGAATATGTATATTAAAAGCACGTATAATCATTTGTTGGAAATTAAATGAAATTATTTAAAATACAAATCTTTTTAATTTATATTTTAAATAGTTTTTTTATTTATATTTAACTAAAAAATTATAACATAATATAATTTACTTAAACAAAAAATTGATTTTTATATACTTTCATTGCACCGCTGAAAAAAAGCTTTATGTCGAGTATTTTTAATTCAACATAAATTGCATCGCAATGAACTTGAACTTGAACGATTATATTCCCAGCAGCCGGAACCATATTAACAAGTATTAAAAATTTTCATTTTTTATACCGTATTTGTAAATTTTTATATTAACTTTGTACAAAATCAATACGTTTTAATACATGAGGTTTATGCTTTAACAAACTAATTTAAAACATATTAATGATAACATTATTATATCCGTATTTTATGATATCGCAAAATTGTTTTTTATATGTATTATTACTTTACAAGACAAATTTTGACATATATCCTGTTTAACGGATATCATTTATTCTATATATTTTACTTTGAATACAAAAATGGACAGAAACGGAATTTAATCGTATTAATATTTTTAATACATTTTAATATGGTTCCGGCTGCTGGGTTGTACATACTCTATCTACACAAGGTGCCTATTTTGTTTCCACTATAAAAGTTCAACGAAGTTTTATATATGTTTTTTTTAATTTATAATTTGTACAATTTATTCGATTTTTTAAAAGTCTATAAATTCTAATCTGTTTAGTTAAAGTAAAACACAAAACACCACAATTCATATTGATTATAATACAAATAAAATGTAATTTTATCACGCGTATAACCGACTTCTTATTTTTTTTTTTTTTATCGCTAATAAATTTATTTTCAATATAAAATTGTGATCACAAAAAAGAGATATTGAAGGTGAGAATAAATGAAATGATAATTATTTGAATATGCGTAAGTTTGTTATTTTTGCTAATTTTTGTACACCTTTTTAGTTCCATTAATAATAATTTTAACCCTTTAAGCAAACAAGGGATAGAACGTAATTTACTGAATGACAAAAGCATATCGCAAACATTTGAATTAAAAAGAGAATTGGGCAAATCTGATGATTCGGCAAATAAAAAAATGCGCAGTTATAAACTGTTGTTAAATATACTCATTATCACACAGTCTATTCATAATAATTGATAAAATAACTCCCAAAAGAACAAACTTTGGTAGATGCTATTACGAGGGAGTGAGGGGTTTATTTCGTTTTATACACGTGCCTTACGATATTGTCCTTCATGGATTAATTCGTGGTGCGTAATTGTGTTCGTTCAATCGCACATGGGGCTTATGTGTGCCCCGTAAGAGTTGCTTTCATATCTGCCTACGTAAACAATAGACAACGGCTGTAAAAACAGAAAGGACAAGAAGTAAAAAGAGTGAACATTTTTGTGTGAGTCCTATATGTATGTGTGTATTTGTACATATATATATATATATATATAGGTGTGTATATGTATATATGTATAAGTATACCTACGAAAGTATATGTTTATATGAGTGTGTATTTACTTGGTTGTGTGTGAGACAGCTGGACATAAACCCCGTGTGTTAAAGAGGGGTCGCTTTGCAGATGCGCTGACAGCGTAGCGAGAAAACGAGGGGCCAATCTGGTGTCAGATCATTCATTTTCTATGGTTTATACCATCAACCATTTGTCATGGACACTGTGGTCATTTAAAAGTGTCAGTTTTTTCTATTTCTATAATCAAATTTAAACTTAACTCCATGTTAAACTTCAACTTTAAGATAAGAAAAATTAGTTTTTAAATGTTTACTTTTAAAGAATTTATGCTCTAACATATTTTTTGATAATTTTTCACTAAGTAATTTTTTGTGCATCTTAATAGTTTAATGAATTATAAAAGTGTCTGTTTTATTTTAAGTTTATTCTTTTTTTTTAATAAAAATATACTAAATATACGCAGGAGAAAAAAGTGTAGTCGCGTTAACAATATGCACCTTGTAGAATGATATATGTTGAACTAAATAATTGTATTAAAATTAAAAGCGAAGTTAAAATTAAAAAATTATTATGTTAAAAACATCTTACTTTTGGATCAACAAATGTTCGTAGTAGAATTGGCGTATTCAAAATTCAACAACCACTTGTATTAATAAAGGACAGACAATTAAAATTACATAAGTGCATACGTTATTTATACAAGTGATTGTTCGATTCCGAATACGTCAAATGACTCGATGTTGATAAAACAACGCCAATGTATCGAAATTGGCACTTTCAAAGCGAGTTCATTATTTGTCTAACATATAGGATTATTTATTAGTACCTAATCTGCGGTTTTCAAAGCATGCAAGTGTTTATGAATTAAACTATACTGACATTTATACTAAATATTAATATACACTGAGAACAAAAAAAAAGGCCACCTAGCAGTAATCAAAAAATGAGCCATTTTCAAACCGACATAACTTTTACAATTTATATCGAAATTCAAAGTTCTTTTTTTTAAATGAAAGGTTGAGATTTCCTCTAAAAGAAGATGTCCAATAAATTTTCAAAAATTTGGTTTTTGTTATGACAAATTAAATGTAAACAAAACAAAATTTTTTGCG
>JABFPJ010002192.1:0-20852 GCA_022817425.1 Gryon sp. ZL-2020
AAAAAAAAAAAAAAGAAAAAAAAAAAAAAAAAAAAAAAAAAGGAAAAAAGTGTTTACACAAATAAACATAACAGAAATAATCACTGTTATTACAAACTTTTTTGTTGATTCATTTTATTGAAATAGAATTACATGATATCCGCGGAAAATTGTTTTATCAAAAATCAATATAGGTTGAGATTAAATGACTTATCTTTCTGATACATTTCACTATCAATTTACCAGCGGAATATTGTTTAAAGATGAAAATTGTTGAACAGTTTTCTTGCGTTTAATTGATAATGAAAATACATTCAATTTTTAAATCACACATTTGAATTTAAATAAGTCTTGTCTTTAAGGAACAAAATGCAAAAGCATATTGAGATTTACAATTAAAATGATGTAATTAATTGCATCACTTGTTTCTAATTAGTTTTGCGTCCAACTTCCGTGTTAATGTTACTCAACTGAATTTCAGCAGTGAAATTTGGACATATTTAATATTCAATAATAATATTTTAAATTTTAATTTATAAATTTTGAATTTTATTTTTTTAATTTCGACTTCAA
The DNA here is from genome assembly GCA_022817425.1 of Gryon sp. ZL-2020. Lineage (NCBI taxonomy): Eukaryota > Metazoa > Arthropoda > Insecta > Hymenoptera > Scelionidae > Gryon > Gryon sp. ZL-2020. The sequence goes on from JABFPJ010002192.1 coordinate 553, forward strand.
TAAAAGTGAAAGTACAAATTATTTAAACAAAATAATGTTCAATTTTGTATAATAGTTTTGGAATGTTTATATATTATTTCTATAAATATATGTTAAGTTATATAAAAAGAGTAATCAAAAATATTTGTCATTATGAAATTAAATAATTCCACATTGCATAAGTTGGTTTGAAAAAAAAATTGCACTGGCAATAAACGTGTTTGACTTAGCAAGTACGTACGTTGATATGAAGTTACCAAAACACGTTTATCTTAGCACGCCCCCAATAAAGTCAGAAGATATGTTGGCATACACCCCTTCATATAACTTCCGTTAATATGCAATAGTAATTTGTTTAATAACTGCATATCATTAACTCATTTCCATTTAGTTACATCATTTATATATACAATGCAAAGTTAATTACGCTACTTAACTTATCTTAACTTTTGTTTTCATCATTTATTGTACTTTTGTTATTCGTTTTTTGTAATGTTTAATTTATAATAAAAAAACACGTATTAGCAAGTTGAATTATTTTATTTATTTCATTTATTTATTTATTTATTTATTTAAGAACATAAAGTGTAGGAACATTCCCTTATGGCTGAACATAACATAAGTTATGTTCTAATATTTTACAATATTTTTATGTAATTTTTATTTCAAATTACAAAAATGTTAAATAAACTTTATTTATTATGTCTTTTTATATTTCTTTAATTATTTTTTATTATAAAATGTATTATTTATTATTATTAAAAATCTATATATTTATATACAAATATATATATAAGTTTATGTCATCTTTGTGTTTAAGTTATGTCATTTATGTACAATAAAGATTACTGCGTAAAAATCTTATTTTTTTGAAAAACGTGTTAACATTCTGTAATTTGAAAAATCTATAACAAATATAGACATATGCATGTAAAGGTTTGTCACGAACTAACTTTAGTTGGAACGATCAATACTTGAAGGAGATGGATCCGGCACACCGCCCTTGTCCTGATAGCCTATTAAAGATTTTTACTTTTAAGCTGATGCAACACTGTCTTCAGCTTCACTTTGTTTTCTATTTTGTTGTTATTTTTTTTTTGCACTTTCTCCGCTATTAGAATAGAAATGCATTAATGTCGTATGTCAACTCTTGTCAACTATATATGTAAATGTCATCCAACACACAAAATAATTATGCATTTCCTTTTTTACAATAACTTTTTGCTGAATGAAATTCAAGTCAAAGAAAAATTGGATTAATTATTTATGCAAATACTTAGACGCTTTATGTTATACTTGTTTTTATTTCTTAACTTACTTATGTGTGTATTTAAGTGCTTGATGAAAGATAAGTATTTTTGTATGTATTTTTTCATATTTTGGAATGAAAGTATGAACAAATGAGTATCGATTGAAGTGTAACGAGAAATTAATTCGTTTTATTTTTGTTTCAGATTTAATACATTGTACAAATGAACCAAATGTATCGATTCCACAGTTAGCAAATTTGTTAATAGAAAGGTCACAAAATACAAACTGGACCGTAGTTTTTAAAGCCCTTATAACGGTGCATCATATGCTTTGTTATGGCAATGAGGTAAGAAAACTTGTTATTACATTAATTATGTAACAAATAATACAAGTGATATAAATGTAATATTACATTACATTAATAAATAATAATAACAATTCAACATCAAAAAATGTTACTTATATTTGATTAAAATTAATTCAGAGGATAACGAAAATGAACGTATAATATTGTATATTCAACTAGGGAGAAAAGTTGCCGATTTCAGACGAGATATTTTTTTTACAATTGCATCGAAAGGGTCATTTCTTCCCCAAAAAGTGAGATGAAATTGGTACTTTCTCTCCCTAGGGAAGGAAAATAACTTTCTATCTCTACTTTCCATCCCTAGGGAGGGAAAGTAAACTTCTTTACGCCATTTAAGTGATGAAAATACTGTGCCTCCCTTGGGAGAGAAAGTGCCACTTTCGTTCCACTATTGAGGGAAGAAAAAAGTTCTTTTCTGCCCCTAAAAATGGGATAATACTTTCTTCACGAGTGAAGTAAAACTGACTAGTTTTACCCTAGAAATGAAGAAAAGTGGCACTTTTTTTATCCCCCGAGGGAGGAAAGATAACTTTCTATCTGTACTTTCCATCCCTAGGGAAGGAAAGTAATCTTCCATTACGTCATTAACGTGATGAAAATAGCATTTTTTTCACGAGTGAAATAAAACTAACTATTTTCATCCTACGAGTGAAGAAAAGTGGCACTTTCTCTCCCTAGGGAGGAAAAATAACTTCCTATCTCTACTTTCCATCCCTAGGGAAAGAAAGTAATCTTTAATGACGGTTTTTTCCTTTTTTTAATGACCTTCATCATTATTTATTTTTTCGTCTTCCTCGGGAAAGAAAGTGCCACTTTCGTCCCACTTTTGAGGGAAGAAAAGATGTGTTTTCAATGCACGTGTAAGAAAAAAGTTCTTTTCTGCCCCGAGAAATGGGATAAATAATATTTTCTTCACGAACTAGGTAAAACTAACTAGTCTTATCTTATGAGTGAAGAAAAGTGGCACTTTCTCTCCCGAGGGAGGGAAAATAACTTTCTATCTCTACTTTCTATCCCTAGGGAAGGAAAATAATCTGCCATTATGTCATTAAAGTGTTGAAATGTTTTTTTTTTCTTTTTTTTATTTAATGATTTAATGATTTTTATGATTTTCATAATTATTTATATTCCCGTCTCCCTCGGGAAAGAAAGTGCCACTTTCGTCCCACTTTTGAGGAAAGAAAACATGTACTTTCGATGCATGTAATAAAAAGAAGTTTTTAATATAAAATGAAAACTATTTTGAATCCAATTTGAAGTCTTCAAGTATTCATAATGATCAGTTTTGCTGATTACTTGGTCAGAATCTTGTTCCAAAAGTAGACAACTTCTTCTTACGTTTGCATTAAACTGTCCGCCACACTAGACTGCGTTACTATAATTGATTTATAATAGTCGGTCGATAAATTTACTTTCATTGATAAATCGCAGATTCTTTTTTCACCGTTTCTTTTGATCGCAAATAAACAATAACGCTCAATTAAATGTTTAATTATTATGATTAACTTTTTCATATTACATAAAGAAAGTTAATTTTACATTTAAGACGACATTCTTGTGTTTGCGAGAATTCATTAACTCAAAGTTCCAAACTTGTCTACCAATTTTGTCATTAAAATGAAAATGAAATAAAATTTTGTTATACATTTTGATTTGTTAAAAAAATTAAACATATAATTATTTAAATTGAAAACTTGAATTATTTTATTAAATTTTATATTATACTGCTTGAGTTGAACGTTCTTGTTCCTCTCGTGTAACTAAATAACAGACAAAAAGAGTGTCTTGATTCTAAATGGTCGAAGAATTCAGAATGTGTTAAAAACAAGTGCGTTATGCTCAACGATGCACAGTATAGTAGTACTACGTGTATCTTACTTACTTGATGCAGTTAACTAAACTCTTAAAAGTACATATAGTATGTTCATTTGATTTGTTTAAGATAAAAAAAGAATAATGCAGTTATAAGGATTTGCATTTTTTGATGATGAAATTGTAGATAAAAGCAAACTAAAGAATAAGCTGAAACTGATTTTGTTTTTAAACTTATAACAGAGTAATTTAATATTACCGAGCTTCTTGTTTGCGTTATGTATAATTTATATTATGAATAATAAATGAATGATGATTAATTTTGAAATTTGCTGTTTCAGAGGTTTACACAGTACCTGGCTTCCAGTAACAGTTCATTTCAACTCAGTAATTTTCTCGATAAAAGTGGAGTGCAAGGTGATTATAATTCAAATTAAATACAATATTTGTCTTGGATGATAAAAGTTGAAGTAACAAGTATAAGAATGACGAAACAAATTGATACGTTACAAAATACTTGCAATAATTCATTAACTTGTTCATATTTTATTATTGTGAATTAATATCGAAATCATTATTATTTTCAATTCAATTATTGAAGATGTTTGATTTTGTATTGAAATGAACTAATGTCATGTAATTTTGTTTAAAATTGAATTGGAAATCTGTAGGAGCCCGTATAGGTGAGTTTGTTAATGAAACAAAATGGTCTTTGAGTTGTTGTAATATTTAGACAATTTTCATTTTGGTAGTAGATTGTTGATAGATTGATTTTTAACAAGTTATTTTATAAATGTTTGTTTGAATATTCCTAGCAAAAATATATTACAAATATATTGCTATTATATTCTGAATATATTTCTTTTAAATATATTGTTAATGTATTCTTAATATATTAATATATTCCTGATATATTCATAATAAATTTATAATTATTTGAACAATGTTAATATTATTCTTAATATATTTAAACAAATGCTCCAAATTTACCTTTTTGGCATCGTGAATATATTGAAAATATATTTTTACAATATATTTGTTAATATATTGCAACTATATTCTCAGCATATTCCCAATTTTAAAATATATAAAAAATATATTAAGAATATATTAAGAATTAATATATTAAAAATATATTTAAAAATATATTAAGAATGTATTCAAAATATATTTTAAATTTTAGTAGAAGTAGAAGATATCGACTTATAGTATAGTATTTTTGATATAAAAAAAGCTGCAAAAAGTTTGAGTTAAATCCTTATAAGTAATTTTTCATGCATATTTAAAAAGTAAAATGAAATTGAAAATATGCTTAGCAAGTTGAAATAATGCATTTGAGATTTTGTTGAGTTTGAAAAGTTGTGATGAGAAGTTTTGAATTGGAAACAAAGTTAACAGAGAATGGAAAGTAAAGACATGAGACTTTTTCACAAGTTTTTATTGTAGCCAACGTTATGCGTTATTTCTGTTGACTTTCGTTGTATCTATCGGATAACATATTCGTCCATATGTTCGCACAAGTAAACGTAATAAAGTTTTGTAAGGCGTTCCATATGAAAGTCCTTTTGCATACATAAAATATTACGTATGGAAATAAACATATCTGCGAATTCATTACTAGTTTTGCTACATTTACATCTCGAACTTGTGGTAAAACGTGTATAAATTGTAGAATTGAACTTTTTTTCTTTATAATTATTTAAAAACCTTTTAGTTAATCAACGAAACAAATTCATTAAATAATGAGACTAATATTTCATTCTTGTTTGTAGGATATGATATGTCGCCGTTCATCAGACGATATGCTAAATACTTGAACGAGAAGTCCTTGTCTTATAGAACCGTAGCTTTTGATTTTTGCAAAGTTAAGAGAGGGTAAGTTGTTGAAAATGTATATTTGATTCAGTTTTTTTAAATTTAAACATTAAAAAGGATCAAAAGGATTAATCTCAATTTTACATTGCAGAAAGGAAGATGGCACATTACGCACAATGAACGCAGAGAAATTGTTAAAAACATTACCAGTATTACAGTCTCAGCTGGATGCTTTACTGGAATTCGATTGCACAGCTAATGATCTTACGAATGGTGTCATAAATATGGCCTTTATGCTACTTTTTCGGGACCTGATACGACTGTTTGCGTGTTACAACGATGGGATAATAAATCTTTTAGGTTTGTTCTGATATATTATGGAACACATTACTTTTTATTACCGATTCATTTGACACTGTAATTTTTAATTAACGTCGCATAAAACATTTTCACAATTACGTCTATGTTAATTAATTGAAAACTATTATATATATAAAATATCTATAAAATGTCAACAATTTATTTAACGAGCATAAATGGATAGGAATTAATTAAATTTATTTGTATAACAAATTTATTTTATACATTACTTAAATAACGTTTATTTTTGTATTAATTAACTTATTAATTGTCGTTTTTCACATTCAGTAATTCAACTCTTTTTTGTAATTTTACTTTGAATCAAGTATATTTTTATTAAAATGTTATTATAAACTTTTTTACTTTAAGATAGTTTTTAGAGTATATTCAATATATTTTAGTTTATTTTCTTATTAAAATTTGTGTGTATTTTACAGAAAAGTATTTCGATATGAATAAGAAGCAATGCAGAGAAGCATTGGACCTGTATAAGAAGTTCCTCATTAGAATGGATAGAGTAGGGGAGTTTCTCAAAGTAGCTGAGGTAATGCATAAATAATGCAACATTCGCCATCAAATATTTATTTAACTGATCAATTTAAGACATTTTTAAAATTACAAACATTTTTAAAGTTACATTAAAATTGATCACTTTTATTCAAGCGAAATACTCAAAGATATCTTTTTCTCTGTTTACAGAATGTTGGTATTGAAAAGGGAGAAATTCCTGACTTAACTAAGGTACTGATTAATCGAAATACTTGCACAAGTAATTGCTAAACAAAATAATTGAATAATCGAACTTTTATGTAGGCTCCGAGCAGCTTACTCGACGCTCTCGAGCAACATCTGGCGTCTTTGGAAGGACGAAAAGGATCTGCTGCTAATACACCTACGCAATCAGCGAGGTATGACATTTATGTTAATGAAATTGTTTCGACTAAATTTGTATACTTAATAAACGAAATTTATGACAATTTCAATGCACGAATCATTCTGTGCTAAGTCAATAAATTGAGCAACTTTGTAATTTGATTTATGATTTGCATAAATACTTGTCATAAGTTTCATTTATATTCGAGTTAATTAATACATGAAGAAAGTTAATTATTCAAAAGTAAATGGAAAAGTGGTAAATTTCAAAGTAACTTCTACTAGCAAGAGAATTCAAAGCCCCAATTAGATGAAAAGAACAAACAAATCTATCAATAGTTTTGTCCTCTCCAACTTTTCATAACCTTCAGTATCCTCATCAGAAAGACAAATTTCCTCGCATGGCTTATACAATATGAATGTGTTTTAAACGTAACTATGATCTCAGATACTTTATCCTCACAAAAATCATGACAATCATTTACAATATACTTTCAAAGTTTTACATTATGCTTCTCGTTTTTATTTATCATGATTTCCTTAACAAAATGAAAAATATATTATATTGTTAATATATTCTTATATATATTTATATATATATTTTTAATATGAGGATATATTGAGAACATATCATGAATATACAGTAGAACCTGTGAAGAGTTCACTATTGTTATCTTTTTTTCTTCATACTAAAACATAGGTTAAAAAAAGAGAGAAATAGTGGACTCTTCACAGTGTAAACAAAGACACAAATATGGACTCCTTACAGGTTCTACTGTATTAAAAATATATTTTTCGATTTGTTAAGGTTTCAGAAAAAAAAACCACACAAATTGGAAAAATCAATTCTATCACTATCAATAAATAACGTTCTATTTTTTTCCATGCTTTTTAATCTCAATTTGATACATGACAATACTCAAACGTTGCACCTTTATTTCTGTTATGCCAACACACGTTCTTGTGAAACACAAGCTGAATGTTATTTTGCTCCTAACATTATCACTATATTGCACACTTTGTTATAACTAACAAGAGAATTGAATTAACTTTTAAATTGACTCGCATAAAAATATAACGAACTTTGATTCATTTTTGATACGAACAATTGCTTGCTGCTATTTTCTGATTATTAAACAAAATATTAAACAAAATGCACACATAACTTAATTATTAATGTTGAACTAATTACATAATTAACATAATTTCATCGTAACTAATGATTTAATTTAATCAATTCTTCAAGACATCTTTTCATTGCTCAACCTTGACAATTCTTCCTTCGATTAGTCATTTAATCCAAGAAAGAAAAACTATATTTCAAACGGTTGACACGGGAAAATGAGTCTTGCAAATGAAAGAGATTTGTTTAACAGTGGCAAAAAAAATTTTTTTTGTTACTTTAACTGTTAGCATCATTTATTTTTTAATATACTAATATATGAAAAGCTGTTGATGACAAAAGTTATAATGATATACAAAATTGTGAAGAAACAAAAATTGCGAAATTATTGAATTGGCTAAAATGTTACAAAATTGATGAATATTTGAATTGCACGTAGATGGAACACAAGTTTTGTGATTATCTTCAACCACAGTTACATGTTAAAAAGCACACTTTTTCACGTAAAACTTAATTTTGATTCGTACTTTGCATTTTACATATATTACACAGTATTTTGTTTTCTGTCTGTTCCTTTGTTTTCATTACACAACAATCCTGTCGGGTCCCAAAAAAAAAAAAAAAAAAAAAAAATCATGACATAAATTGACATTAAAAACTGTCCTTGGTCCTTCATGAAATCCTTGCCTGCTAAGAGACCCACAACCCCATAATTACCTAAGCAGCAATAGAACGAATGTAAAGTCCGGAGTGTCGGTCCTATCTTCCACTAGTACGGCGTTTGGAACTGTTGCCAGCAATCAGCGTATTGAGTATTCCGGCAATGAACATATAGACGAGAACTTGAGACAGTTGGCTCTCGCTGAAGAAGAAGCTGCGATGAATCAATACAAGGTATATTATCAAAATTTTATTTAAAAAATAATTTTATTTCTTATAATAAATTGAATTTTAATAATAGAAATAAGAATTTAAGTCTTTTCAAATTTATTAATATACAAATTAAAATGAAGTGAAACTAATTTATTCCTAGTTAGGGTTGAGATGATTTAAATCAAAAGATTTAAATCATTGATTTAAATCGCGATTTAAATAAAATGATTTTTTTGAAAAAAATCAATGATTTTAATGAAAAAGTATTTTATTTACAAAAAATCAAACACTTTTTGACCTACAATCAAAACTATGCAATAACTATGATTGAAATCATTTTTAAAAAGTGACAATTATTTATATAGCAAATTATTAATTGATTTTGATTATTTATACAAGTCACGTAAAATCAGTTGTTCAAAAAAAGCAAATTGCGAGAAGAATTTTGTTAATGAAAGTTCAAATATATCGATATCAAAGTTGAAGATTAAAATTGAAGATTTAACTGAAGAAGATTAAGAAAACTAAAAAAAATAATACGAAAATAAGAAAAATAAGAAAACTAAGAAAACGAACAAAATTAACAAAACTAACTAAAAAAAATGAAAACTATGTAAAACTAATTAAAATAAGAAAACTAAGAAAATTAACAAAATCAAGAAAACTAAAAAACAAGTAACTAAAATAAGAAAAGTAAGAAAACTAACAAGATTAATTAAGATAAGAAACTAAGAAAGTTAAGAAAACTAACTTAAATAAGAAAATTAGAAAAAATAAATTTAATTGACTAAAAATTAAATTTATTTACTCATATTTTTAATATTGTGATTTAAATCGGATTTAAATTTGATTTCAATCAAAAAAATTGATCTTTTTTATTTTTTTTTTAATCATGATTTTTATCAACCCTATTCCTATTAAAAAGGATCAAATATTGTCCATATATAAAACATATATTAAGAATATATTATTCAACAAATAATGATTATATATGACCATATATAGACCATATATCGATCATATATTGACCATATATTGACCATATATGGATTACTTTTATAAACTGCTAATTCCTTGTCAATATATGATCTATATATGGAAAATATGCAAACATATATGGTCAATATAGTACCATACATTATTATCAGTATTATAATTTGCTAAAAATAATATGTTGTCAATTTATTTAAAATATATGGACAATATATGATCCTTTTCGTTAGAGATTTTTTAACTAAAAATTTATTATTTTAAGTAATTCTTTTTTATTTTCAAATTCAATTTTGATTGATGATGATGATGATGAATATGATGATGAAGAGAAATAACGTTTTTTGTAATGAAGATATTTAATTTACAGGCAAAAGTACAATCCCCATCGTCTAGTGGGCCAAATACAAATCCATTCTTGAGTTCACCAACATCGAACGCTAATCAACCCATCGTGGATTTGTTCAGCGCAGGACTCACCACTGAGACTCAGGTACAAAATCGTCATATTCTATCCTATGAAATTCCATAATTTCTATATCTTTTATCGTTGTTTATCACATGTTTATATATGCCAGGTAATTTTTTATCCTATTTAATCAATGTTTTTGCTTTTTTATCAAAACTGAATCTTAAAAAAAAAAAAAAACTAAAAAATAAAAGCTAAAATAAAGTCAGAAGCTAAAGAATAGTTTGGAAATGTATATTTTTAAAATAAATGTTAAATTGAAGAGAAATGTCTTTTTGTTGATTGAATTGCAAAATATTGTAAATTTTTGTAAAATAAAGTTTATTACATATGTTTTTTGATTTTTAGCAACAAAAAGCTTCGGACGATTTGCTCCAACTTGCTGGAAATCCGTTCGCCGATATGTTTGGTTCAGCGCCAGCAATGCCTGCGCAACAACCACAGACGCAAAATAATATGTGGAATAGCAATGGTAACTTGTTCGTCTTATCTTGAGTAATTATTTTATTTAAATCTGTGCATGAAAAGTATTATCTTTTATACGTTTATTATGAAATATATTCTATACACTGCGTGGAGAAAAACTGGTCATCTTATATGTTTCAATTTTGTTCTTCTTAGTTATGTAATGTATATCATATTTCATTTTATTTAAACATTTTGCATCGTCTCATGAAGTTTGAATCTTTTATTCATATTGATTATTTCGAATCGTATTATTATATTCATCGTATTTTATTATTGAGTTTTTCATAAATTCATCACTTTTTATTTTCTTTTCATTTTAGGTTTCAAGTCCACAGTTCCTGCAAATAATAATTTTGTTACAGATAATACGTTTTCTTCAGTTTTTGGAAATCAAGATCAACAGATAAGTAAGTTTATAAGACATTTTGGCCATTTTTATACGAAAATGTAACTTTCAAAGTTGAAAGTTGAAAGTTACATTTAGGATTTTATACATTTAATTGAAAGTACAAATCTAGATTATAGAATTAAATTAATAACTTTTTATTTTTTTATTTTTTAGTTACTTTTTTTTAACGTAGGTGTTTACATTTTATTACAGATTTTTTTTTAATTAATTAGTGTAATATGAAATTACAAACCAAACACATAAAATATAATAATTGGAATATATTTAATCTTATGAAAAGTTATTAATTTTACAGTCAAATTATTTTTTACATAAAAAACTGTATATTTCATATTTATATAAAAATAATCTTAGGAAGTTTCTCATAATATGATTTTAAAATACAAAAAAAGTGTTATAGCAAATTTTTGAAATAACAAAGTATAATAATAAATGTAATACTTTTACAATCAAGTAAAAAGAAATTATTTATTACAACACCGACGCATTTCTATGACAGTTTTTATCAAACTTTAATAAAATAACGTTAACGTAAACTAAACAATGTTTTCATTGAATATTTATAAAGCATTCTCTGAAAATAAGCGTGAAATTATAAACTTAGAAAAGTCGATTTATTTATCCCATAACTAACTCTCTTTGAACGCAATTTTTCAATATTTTCTTGTCACTCAAAATAGAGTTCAATCAAAGATTAACTTGTAAATTTTCCGCCTTTAACTTTACGCTATAATTTCTCTTCAACAAAACTGTAGTAAATCTATAGAATACATATTAACAATTTTCCAACATTTAATATACTAATTTTGCCTTTAACTGCACTAATTGCTTCGGAAATAATACATAATTACATAATTCTATTAAATAATTACACTTTTAATTATTTCATTTCATAAACAATATGAAGGAAGAACGGTTTTTGTTATTAAAAATGATTTTTCATTTTGATTGGTTTTTAGGTAAAATGTCAAAGCTAAAATCACAGAGTTTTTTTCCAATTTATTCTTAATTAAAAATAATTTTTGTTAAATTTTCTTTTAAACAAAAATGCCATAAAAAATTTAGATTTCGTATTTTATGAATTTAATTATCATTTCAAATTATAATTAATTTCTTTATTCATGAACAATTTCAAAACATGTTTTGTTATAAAATATTTAGATTGTTTATCAAATACTGATTTTCCAATAAAATAAAAATGTATTTTTAATAGAAAATGATATAAATTATTGATTTATCTCATTAGAAAATAATATAAAGCCATTTAATTTCAAATAAGATTTGTATAATTGCAACATTCATAAATTAGGAAAACCAAAATCTGTGACTCTATCACTGACATTTCTTCTTAAAGCAAACCAAGATAAAGTTTCTGTGATAACAAACAAACTTCAATAGTCATTTTATTTTCAACCAAAATGAACATTCGTAACCTCAATAATCTAAGATTCTCTTAAAATTTGGTGAAAACATGTTTATAGTTTCAATAAATATACATGATTTTTTCAGCATTTTTTCCTTATTTAGTTTTCGAAAAAATTTATTTTTAATTTGCACTTTTTTTTATGTCGTTACATGGGTGAGAGTAGCGCCACCTATGTCAACGTTGATGTATTTTAACATAGGTGGCGCTACTCTCACCAATATAACGATATAAGAAAAAGTGAAAATTCAAAATTAATTATCTTAAAAACTAAATAAGTAACAAATGCTAATAAAAGTCACGTATACTTATTTAACCTAAAAAAACGTTTTCGCCGAATTTCAAGTGAATCTTATATTATCAAGGTTATGAATGCGATTGACCTTAAGAGGATGTCAAAGTACTATTTACCGACATTATAGATTTTTTAAATTGAATATTCATTTTGAATATTAGAATTAAATTTTAAGCTTATACATTGATTTTCTCATTTTTTAAATTTATTTTAAAAGGTAAATGGATATTACTAGAATTAATTTGACGTTTTTATTTGAGTTCTCGTTTTTGAGGTGAGAAAAAAAAACAGAATTCAGATTACGTCAAAATCAGGTCTTACAAATTAAAAAAATTATGAGTTATTACATTATCCCATAAATAAAGAGTCATTCTATACTCATTAATCTTGGTAATTATACAACTAAGCTGTGCAAATTAAAAAGTCCCTAACTCCGTGACTATAGCACTGCGACATCCTCTTAAATCTCTGAAACACGGTAGTCCTGGCGGCACAAAAAACAAGTTTTTTTTTTTCATTGTACTTGGCCAGAGACACTACCGTGTCTCTTGATAATGAAAAGATATTTTAACCGGCTTTATGTGACTTTTGCGCAAGCTGCTCCAGGATCAGCCGAATCCGTACCAAATCCCTTCATGTCTGATTTCCCATCACCTGGTTCCCAACCGTCGAGCGGGGCGCCAACAACAACGACAAGCACGACAGCAACGGGTATCGGTATGTTTTCGCACAGTGGAGCCGGCGCCATGATTGGCGACGGCGAAGCCCAAGCGTCGTCAGTCGACGATTTATTTAGTGCCGGCGGTCAGGCAGATATCTTTGGAAGCGACACAGCAATGCTCTCGGCTTCAGACGGGAGTGACGTGGACGTCGCGCGTGGTGGTGTCCCACCACCAAGTGCGGCGTCTTCGGCTACTCTTGGCGCCGGCAAGTCCACTGCCACGCCGCCTCCCAGACCACCGCCTCCCGCAACGGCAAATGGTACACCGCGTGCTATGTCCCCGGCAATAAGCGGGGCATCACATGGTAGACCAGCCCCATCTAATGCCCTTCCAGGCAAAAGTGCGTTCGACGATCTCAACGACAGCATTCGTCAAGCCCTGGGTGGCTCTCCTTCGCGCTCCACTCCCTTAGCCCAACAGCAGCAACAGCAACAGCAACAACAACAACAACAACAAATACCAACCCAAGTACCAACCCAGCAACCCCTCATCCAATCGGGTTTCGCGGTCTTTGACGCTGGCGCCATGCCCGCACAACCACCCATCCCGGGCGTACAGCCGGTCCCAGGCTTTGTTGCCGTGCCCCAAACTCAAACCCAACTCCCCGTAGGATACGGCTCTCCGGCTAAGCAGCCCATGGCAGGTGAATCATCTGTTCTTCTGTGTTTTTTCGCTCGTTTTGAGTTCGTTGTTGTTGCGTTTTTTTATGTTTCTTTGAGTTAATGTACTTATGAGAAGAAATTGAACAAGGTTACGAGAGATAATTATAATGCATCCTTAAGGTGTGCTACAACACATCTAAAACAAAACAATCAAAACAAAACAGTCAAATAAAATAATCAAAACAAAACAAGCAAAACAAAACAAGCAAAATAAAATAATCAAAACAAAATAATCAAAACAAAACAAGCAAAACAAAACAAGCAAAATAAAACAATCAAAACAAAATAATCAAAACAAAACAAGCAAAATAAAACAATCAAAACAAAACATTAAAACAGAACAATCAAAACAAACTAATCAAAACAAAATAATCAAAACAAAACAATGAAAATAAAACAATCAATCTAACTTTAGACACATTTATTTTAAACAGAAAAATAAAGGAAATCAACGAAAATAAATCTTTTTTTATAATACTCATAACAAAACTTTTCATAATACTTAAAAAAACTAATTTAATTGGTATATCCAATATATTTAATAAAAGTAATGCCATCAATTTTGTTCATTGTACCACTTTTTGAAAAAAAAAAAAAAAAAAAAAAAAAGTTCTGAATGATGTTACTGGTGTTACGTTTATCATTGAACTGAGTTACGATGAAAGAGCATAATTCAAATGATAATGAGTATCAGGAGTTATAAATCAGGCGATTAGATGAAAAAGAAGATCGCTGAACGAGTCTTACTTTGATATGCGTCATCCGATGATAGTATAGATTTGAAGAGGCGGTGAACTTCTTTCCGCATACCAGACACTGGTGCGGCTTTTCTCCGCTATGTATACGCTTGTGCGTGTTCAGTGAACTTGAAGTTGAGAAGCCCTTGTTGCAGACCATACACACGTGTGGCTTTTCTCCTTAAATTTCAAATTTTTTTTTTAAGTCACAACTTCAACTTTAATCAATTTGCAAAGTTTACTTCAAATCATTTGTAGAGATTTTTTAAGAAAATAATGAAAAATAAGGTGGAACTTGTGAGGAGGCCTTTTTTATATTTTTCTTTTTTTCAAGTAAAAACTTTAACTGTAATCAATTTGCAAAGTTTACTTTAAATCATTTTCGAGATTTTTTAAGAATATAATGAAAAATAGAGTGCAACTTGTGAGGAGGCCTGTTTTATATTTAAATTTTTTGTTCAAGTCATAAATGTAACTTTAATTATCAGTTTGCAAAATTTACTTAAAATAATTTTTTAATTTTTTTTAAAGAAAACAGTGTAAAATAGAGAACTTAATAGAAACTTGTGAGGAGGCCTATTGAGTTTTCCATTACAGTCTGTGAGGAGTCCTATAAATTCGTCTGTGTTCTATGAGACAAAAAGATCATTAAAAAAGGAAGATAGAAACATAGGACTCTTCACAAGTTTCTAAAAAAAAAAAAAAAAAAAAGTGGCCTCCTCACAAGTTATTTACTTTAAGAAAAAAAAAATGAATAAATAAATAAAACTGAAAGAACTGTAAATGAAAATGAAGAAATTATCATCGCCGAGTTACGACGTTTTAAAATATACGCGTCTGTGCTTGATTTAACTATGTTTTGCATTTGCGTCGCGGGTTATTTATGGTCTCACCTGTATGCGTTCTCATATGACGCTTGAGAAGTGAAGGACGGTCGAAAGACTTTCCACATACTTCGCAAGGTAATAAAACCCTCTCTCCGCGTTTGATTGTAGTTAAAATGCTGCAATCGAGTGGATCGCTCGTGAGCGACAGGGTAGACGATGACGACTCCTCCGACGCTGATTCATATTCATCCAAATCGTACAAAGAATTGCGACTAGATGATGGTGATTGATGAGATAGTAGAGCCATTGATAAATCTAGCGGAGATTCTATAACAAAAATCAAAATTAAAATTTAAAAATTAAAAATTTTGCAAAATTTTTTTTAATTATAAAATAAAAAATTTTATTTAAATTTTGTTAAATCTTATAAATTAATCAAAGATTTTTAAATAAAAATGTCCATTAGAAATTTAAAAAATGTTTAATTAATACAATTTTAATTTGAATATTTAACAAATTTTTAAATTTAAGAAAAAAAATACATTTTACATTTTGAAAATTTTAAAAAATAAGAACATTTGAATACATTTTTTTTAATTTTTTATATTCGGAAAATTGAACACAAATTAAATAAATTTTAATTTAGAATTAAAATATTTATATTAAAAAAAAGAAAATTAAAAAAAATAAATTTTTATTTAAACTTTGTTTAAATTTTATTAACTAATTAAGCTAAACGTGAATTAGTTTAGCGAAGCTTTCTTAGTCTATATAAGTCCTGGGTTAACGAGGAAAAATATTTTTTTTTTAGAAGTTGGTTTTCAATATTTGGAGCAATCGCGAGCGAATCGAAAGAGAATAAAAAAAGTAATAAAAGGATGTCTGAAACAAATCTGAAATGCAAATAGGAGGCGGAATTTTTGTCGGTCAGATCAAGGTGATCGCATGTGATTCAAATGTGTAGCCCTCGCGGTGAATAAAAGACAGTACAATGGGTACGGACGCTAGACGGTTCTTTAGTTGCTTCTCCGTTGCGGTATTTCTAAGGATCTTTTAAGATATAATGTATGGCAAGCGGCAATATTTGCAAGATTAACTCAATTGCAGAAAAATCACGGGAAAATAAAGATTACAGTCGTTTTGCCGAAAGTCATTCAGAAAATGCACTTTTTGCAAAAAAAAAATTTTTTATATTTTCTTTATTCTTATTTTTTAAAATTATTTTTATTATTAATATTATTTTTTTATAACTCTGAATTGCAAGAATAATAATTTTCCCTTGGAAATTATTTAATGACGATATTCAGAAAATAATATTTCTAATTTTTGCAAAAAATCCAACAGAAATGTTTACATTGAAATGTAATTCTGCCAATAAACCATATCCGGAAATCATTTTGAGTAATCATTATTAAAAAAAAAAATAAGTCTTCAACCGGATGATATAAACATTAATTATAATGTGCAGTAAAAATTTTATTTCCATCAAGTGCTGGAAAATGAATTAAAAAAAAAGAAAAGTCCATCGAAAATGTGAACTTCAATTACGTATATGCGAAAGGATTCTGGATTTATGTTAATGTTTATGATTTTCAAATGTGTATAATTTCAAAATTTTTTTAGGTTGTTTTTTCAATAAGTTGAAATTAATTTAAATTTGATAATATATAATAAAAGTTCTCAAATGAATATCTAAAGAATATATTGATATTACATTTGAATTATTTCTTTTTTAAATGAAAATAAATTTTAAATAAAAAAGAATCAATTAAATTAATTGAATTTGAATTAAAAAAAACATTTGTGTTAATAATTTAAATGTTTGAAAAATAAATTGATTTTAATTAAATTAATTTTACATTTTGTTATTAAATTTATTTTTATTAATTGAAATAAATAAAACATTTTTTTTTAATTTTGAATTTAAGTTTAAATTAAAAACACATTTTTTGAAATAAAGTTGGATTAACTCACCATCTAAGATCGAGTCGATCGTACACCGATAAATAGCCGATCTCGAGCACATACTGCGCGACAAGCAGACGATGTTTTGTTCCGACACGGGAAAGAACCAGGCGACTAATTCGGTATCGGGTTGAACGTTCTTAATCACTTCAAAAATGGGTTCCCCTAAAAGAAGGCAAAATCAGAGCAATCAAAAACCAAAGCATTAACTAACTCAACTTTAATTGCGCCTAATTTTCATTTTAATTACCAATACTAATATCTAAAGATCAACGTTACCTTTAACTTTCGTGCCAACAAGATTGACTTGTTCATTATAATTCTGAACGATGCGTAAAAATCTGATCCAGTTGCACTGGCGTTTGTTGAAGTTGTAATCGGTGAAAGATACTTCATCGTAACATCCATATTCTCGTCTTATCTAAAAACAAAAGTAGAAAATATATGTATATTGTATCATTATTTTATGTTTCCTGTGACATCCTTAAGATATCCTTATGATATCCTAATGATATCATAAGGACATTCTAGATATCCTATGACATCCCTATGACATCCCTATGACATCCCTATGACATCCTTATGATATCCTTATGACATCCTATGATATCCTATGACATCCATAAGATATCTTTATGACATCCTATAACTATAACATCCCTATGAAATCCCCCTATACAAAATATATATGATATAATTTATCTTTTTTATCTTTTCACTAACATCACTAACATCATTTTTATCATAATGCAATCAGATTAAAATGATAAAAAAAGGAAAATCAAACTTACATCATTATCATCAAGCAACGAATACAGATCAATCTTATCAAATCGTATTGAGCCTTGAAACGGGTAGATAAGTGTTCCCGCGGGAATAAACACATTGGACCAAACGGATATCCGCACGTCCGACGTTGTATTATCATTTTTGAAGACACTCTTGCAAGTGGACTTGTCACCCGTGAGCACCAGTGAGAATTCCCGAGGAATCAGCACGCAAGTTTCCATAACAGAAGCTGTCCGCTCGTCTGAGGACCGCCTCCCCTTTTTTGATCTCCAAAAATGTGCAGATGTTCACTTCTCGCTTGTTTAAGAAATACTTTTTTCTTCAAACTGAAAAACTTAAGTTTCAATCTGAAAAAATGGGATAAAGAAAGGTTGTAAATTAACTCAATTACTTTATCAATTAAGAATTACATTTGAATTTTCCTTACATTAATCCATCAACAAAACTAAGTTCTTATCTTATCTTAATCTTAAGAAAATTATCTTCAATCTTAAAAATTATCTTTAAAAAATGATCTTACAAAATCTTTAAAAAGTATCTCAAAAAAACTTACTAACTCACATGTAACTTAACTCTCGAAACATAAACAAAACTAACTTTTTATCTTATCTTATCTTAATCTTAAAAAAACTGTAAAATAAGTATCTTAAACCAAGTTACAAACTCATACGTAACTCTTAAAAACTCAACTTAACTCACTTTTGCAAAACAACTTACCCAGTCTTGTTTCCAGACGTGAACTCTTCGTTATATTTTTAGTTTCACAAAATGCCGTTTAACTTAAAATTTGAACTCAAACTTCTTCAGCCGAACTAAGCAAATTTATGATACTAAAAGATGCTCAAAGAAGCAAAAAAATGATGCGAATTTTGATGGAGCGCAAGGTGTAAAGGGCCCTATTCGAGTGGATGAGATTAACCGACTGATCTTGACCTTGCGACGGGTTAGCAGCATTTGCTACCGAATGGGTAGCTTCACCCCACCTTCCCAATAGCAACTTTTCATCCTGCCCATCCCCGGCTCCCCTCCTCCCCCCCCCCGCCCAGCTGCACTACTCCGCTGGTCCAGCGAGTCTTAAGAAGACCACGTGGGCGACTCGGCACCTGTCGCTCTACCTGCTGATCCTCTTCCCCGCCTGCCCCGCCCCCCTCCTCCTTCTTTTAACTTCTTCTGGTGCTGCCACTCTCCAACTCCTTCGGCTCCTTAATCATCTTCCTTTTTTCCATCCGAACCTTCCCTTTTCGCCGGATATGGCTATCTTCAACTGCGTCTTGTCGAATCCCTTTCTTTGCATCATCTTGCGCTGAGTTACTTTTTAGAGTTAAGTTATAAGTTACTCACAAAGGTAAGTGCTGCAACCAAAGTCGAATGCACATATTTTTCTTTTTTGTTTTGACGAAATTATTTGATTGAGTTATAATTTACTCATAATAAACAGTAAGTTGAGTTAGTAAATTAAGTTAATTTAGTTAAGTTAATTAAGTTAAGTTAATAACTTTTCAACTTACAATGTATAAGCTACTTTTTCTTATATACTAGTTAATTAATTAAACAAAAAAAATTGAATACACATAAAAAGTAACTCACAAAAGTAGAAGCTTTGTTACTTTTAAAGTAACTTAAACACGTTTAACGAAAAAGTAACTAAGTTAAATTAATAATTGGTATAACTTTTTCAAGTTACAAATTACATGTTACTTTATTGAGTACATTAAACTAAATCTACAAAATTATTTTAAGTTACAAGTTACTATTGAAAAAGTAACTTAAGGCAGTAACTTTGTCGTTTTTAAAGTAACTCATAACATAAGTTACAGTTGCAATACGCTCGTAATGCCAACTTGTTGCGTTCTCCAAGTGCTGGCTCTATTCGTGTCTCGGCTATAGAATCATCCAAATATATACATATCCATATATATATGTATATGGATATGTATATGTTTTTATATATATAAACCATCTCACAATGATACAAAAAACATTTATATGTATAAATATTATATATATACATATCCATATATAAAAACAAATATATATAATCATATACATATATGTATATGGATATTTATATGAATATGTTAATATCTATGT
>JABFPJ010002193.1:0-20850 GCA_022817425.1 Gryon sp. ZL-2020
AATGATCGCGCGCCAGCGAGTCGAACGTCGGAGTAGCAAAGAGAGGATCGGTGGAACGGACGACGGTTTGGTGGGTAATGCGCGCGTCCCCCGCCGTGCCTCGTCCTCTCGACCGTAGTGTACGGTGTACGGAAGGCGTGCGCCGCCTCCAGCGGGTGCCGCTCGCCCCCACCAGCCGTGGATAAACCGCCTCTGTTATATTGCAGGCGGCGTGTACGTTAGCGCGGGCCGCCGTTGAGGCTGTGCGCGCTCATCCCGCGCGCGACACAAGAAGGAGCAAGTGAAAGAGCACGGGCTACGGTCAGACGGAGAGGCAGCCAGAGCCAGCCAGCCGCGTCGTCGTCGCTCCGTACAGAGAGAGAGTCGAGGCGAGTGGGGTGAATTGGTGAACCCCGCGCGCGCGACTATTCTCTCTTTCTATCTGTCTGTCTCTCTCTTTGTCTTGCCTCCTTCTCCCGCCGCCTTTGCCCCTCTATCTCTCTCTGTCTATCGGGGTATCCCCACCCCGTTGGCATTTGCCCCTGCTGCGCTCTGTGTATGGTTAAATATTGCATTATTGTTTTAACGGCAAGGAGGAAAACAGCCCACACAACGTCGCTGCTGCGATACTCGCTCGCGTCATTGCGCGCTGCCGCGACGTGCATATCGTCTCGCGCTTGTTGTTGTCGCGCACGCCGTCCAACGCGTGGAATTCCTAATTCGTATACAAGTTTGCTAATACGTGCGCAAGTGTTTTTCCTTTTTTCCTCTTCCTCCTTCCTTCTTCTTCTACTGAATCTTAATGTTAAGAGCAAAGTCAGAACCAGGAAACTGGATAATAAACATTGCAACCTTTGTGGACATTCAAGTGGCTCCCAATGAACCATCCGAGCCCGGTCTGAGCTCCCTTTCTTATTCTTCTTGCTCCTCTTCTTCGCGGCTGCTGCTGTTTCTACGACGTCGTGCGACGTCGCAACTCACCGCCACCGCGCGCAACACTTCCCCCCTTTTTTCTCTCTCCCCCAAATTCCCCTTTTGCTCTTCCCCCTCCCACCGCACCGTTCGTTATTAAGCCACCGAAAACTATAACTCCCTTTGCTCTCCTCTCCTACCTCTTGGCTGTTTCTTCTCGGTTACCTCTCTCGTTCTGTTTCCTCGGGCAGCGCCCCCACACCCGTTGCCCATAATGCGTACCCCCGAGGCATCTTAACAACAAGTACTTGCTACCTGGTAGCATCCGACACAACACAGCAAGTCGCATTCTCTATCGTCCCTTCCATCTTTTGCATCGAAGGAACAACCAAAACGTCTATCTGCCACCGTTCGCCGCCACGCTCTTCACGGTACGTCTTTTTTCTTTCTCTCGCTCTATCTCTCTGTCTCTGTCTTCCCCCCTCACCTAACATAACCGGACTTTGACTTTACCTTCCCCCCTTTCCCAGTTTAACCTCTCCCCCTAGCTCCTACTACTATCTGCCCCACACTCACATGTCATTTATATCCTCTCATCCTACCAGATCTTCATCCCAGCCCCCCCCCCTTTCTTCAACATCCTCTTCAACTATTACTGAACTGAATGAAAGTGTCATGCATTAAGATCACTATGCATGATCATGCAAATCTTTATGCATGATTACAGTGTTGCCAGACTGAACAAAATGATTGACGTTTATGTGAACTGTGATTTCAAGTGCTTTTGGTTGATGTTTTTGGCAACACTGTTTGCATAGTTTATTTAATGATTTCATAGTATTATGTACATGGATAATCTAGGAAATGAATAGAAGTGAAAAGAAGATTTTCTGTCACCCTTTTCTTTTCCTTTTTGTTCTGTTCAACAACACTGCATGACATCGTCTTCCTTCATGTCTTATATACATTATAACATCAACTTTGCACTTATTCTTTTCACTTATGTCCTATGGATGGATGGATTCTTTTTTACTTTTACTGTTATACATCTCGTATTTATTGCTTCATTGTTGTGCAAATATCGTGAATAAACACGTGCGGAAATTTGACGAAACAAGAGTGGGCCAGAATGTGGATGTCCACGTGGCCAATGTGATTCAACTTTCGACTGAGATGATTCAAAAAATTTTAGTGCGACATAAAATTGAAATTTGAAATCGACAAGTTTTTTGATAATCCAATTCGTTTAACTCGAAAAATCGTGTTCGCGGACTACTGGCATAATAATTAACTGCCAATTTATAAATATTTATTAATTAATCAGACAATCTTGCAGAACCGATTTTGTCTGTAACAGTGTTCTGTGAAACTGCAGTGTCGTAACAATTGATCTGAAGTTATGTGATTTCATTGATTTCCATAACTTTACTGACATAGTTTCACATCTATGCTTTCACGCACTTTTTTCAAACTTGTATCAACCGCGACGTAATGAAGTTATTCACTGTGCTGAACTTCATTTGTGAATTTGTTTCGTTTGTGCAATTTTACGGCAAAAAGTGAAGATTCGAAAAAAGATTGTGATTTACAAAATGTTCGTTATTAAATTTTTATTATAAAATGTTTCAATTGGGTTTACTTGCTAAAAAATTAAAGTGATTTCCATGTCAAATTGAATGATTTTTTAATTAAGTAAACTGCAAATAATGTGAAAACAGTTGAAAATGGTAGAACACTGAAAATACTTTGCAACGTCAACTTCTGATACTTGCGCACCTTGCGACCCATTAAAATGAACACCATAAACCATAAATCTCACCGTTCGACGACATTTATGCCGCTTGAATCTGAACCATTTTTGTCAATTTATAATTTTTCTATCTCATCATAAATGACAGCACAGTTATATAATTTCTTATCCAAGTTACGCTCGCGGTTTATGAATGACCAACGTTAAGCATTCGTCGAGGGATCAAGTTAAAGTGTAGTGCATATATTAAGGTGATTATTCAAGTCAATTTATTTATATTAAAACCATTACGGCTACTATGCAAAAATTAATGGTTTTGATGTAAACAAATGCACTTGACTAATCACCTTAAATAAAAATTGTCTTAGTGATATTATATTATTTTAGTAATATGAGTTATATGAAAAAACAAATAATAAATTTGATTAATAGAATAAATTTATTAATCTTTATATATGTAATTTATATATTTAAATAGTAAAAGTTACACTTTTTAAGTAAGTTGAATATACATAAGTAATGCAATGATTAACATTCTATTGATGTCAGTAAATATAAATCTAAAATCGATGAATCCGTTTCAAATATGTGACAGAAGTATGTTGAAACAAATTATTCATGCAAAGTCAAATGAAAAGAACAAAACTAGATTTTAAGAAAAACACTTTTCTCTCTCGATTATATCTATATTTGATATGAAGTTATGATTTTATAAACTTGTAATATTATTCAGTATGTATAAAATCACTAAATAAAATAATGCTAAAGAAAATTGAAAAAATAAATATTTCTGTCGTGATTTTACTTGACGTTTAATTAACATTAAAATATTGAATTGTTCACTCGAAATATGACAAATAATTAAAATATATAATGTATTTATTTATTTGTTATACTGATAATTCATTATACTAATAGGATGTTATATCAATATTGTTCAATATAATATTTTACATTTATTCATTAATCATTAAAATCATCGATATTACATGAAAGTGCTATGAATTGAAATATAGGTATGCACAAATGGTTAAAAATTTATTGTTCAATTTGATAATTCGAATATTCAACTTTGAATTGTCTAAGTGCTCCATATAATTAATATTTATTATTACTATTATTTATTAATAATTAATATTTATACAAACATTAACAATTTCTTGTCTACTTTTCATTATTTGCTTAAAAATTGTTTAAAAAAATGATTAATGACATAAAATACATCGAAAAAATAGCAGAATAAAATTATGATAATAAGCTTTAAAAATGAAATAACTCATCAGTTCGACCCAAAAAAGTGAGATACCCGAAAGGCAAATACCATTGTCGCGTAAGTAATTAAATGTAAATGATGTGATAAAAGTTATTCAGAATACATATATATTTTTATTGCGGAATTTCGACACCCAGCTGTCTATTATTAGATCGACTGTTAATTCATTGAACGAAACAATATGCAAACATCGCTTACGATATAAATTACGTCCGAAAATAAAGAATAAGTTGTGATAAGTGGTCTTTCACGCCACGCGCTGTTTATCTACACCTTTCATATTTACGAACATTATTCAGCGATTTTTGTCGGGTTTCATAATCGCATATTATTTTATACATTAGATTACATTTTTCTACCTTTTTCTGTACTTAAAATACAAAATTAATACAACAAAATGGATGAATATTGTACCTTACAAACAGTGAAAGATAAAATTATATACTGTTGCATTTAGTATTTTGCGGGCATTTTTTGGTGAATATGATAATATTAGGAATATCAATTCAAGTTAATTAAGCCAGAGAGAACAAAAAATCCAGGCCATTGACATTTGATTTGGCGGTGATTTTCGTTTCATCGTCGAGCATCCATGAAACTCGTGCGATCGAACTTCTATGATTAGAAACAATGATGAATTCGTTCGATTAAATAGTTAAATCGATTTCAACACAAATACATTGTCGTATATCATTTTTCTCCAGTTCAAAGATTCCACATAATTTGTCAAATTTATTCAAAACTGTTTTAATATATTTTATAAAAAAATAATTTATTAATCTATTACTTATATTCAAAATACGAAATACATTGTCCTTTATTTAATTTATTTCGACTTTTCTGGTTTTTGTTATTTCTGGATTTATTCAACATAAATATTAAGTAGCATTTTTGGGACGTGCGATATACACCGATTTATGAAATATTTCATCTGAAGTCGATAAATACGGGACGAGCAAAAAAAAACAAAAAGCCGCTCTCTCACTATTCTCA
Source organism: Gryon sp. ZL-2020 (assembly GCA_022817425.1). Lineage (NCBI taxonomy): Eukaryota > Metazoa > Arthropoda > Insecta > Hymenoptera > Scelionidae > Gryon > Gryon sp. ZL-2020. The sequence continues at coordinate 4,908 of JABFPJ010002193.1, forward strand.
AATGGAAGAACGAGGAGTTGCGACCGGGACGCAGATCACGCGAAACGATATTTCGAGGATTATTCTCTCTCAGTCACATCACAAACTGCCGTGACAAATCGCCCTATACATTACGAGACAAGTCCTTCTTCTGCAGCTACTCGGCCTGACACATATATCACATCGATACGTTATTGTCTTCAAGTATCCCTTCATATCAAGGAATTACAATATACTTCCAGATAAATAACCCGATGGACAAGAAGCAGACTCTATTTTACATTTTGCATTGGATTTACGACAAATCCGACACGATTGATTTAAACGAATGACAGTTTCGTCTTTCATATTTTAAGTTAACAAATGCAAAGTTCCATCTTTAACATTTTTCAACTTTTTCGTTGATAAGAAAATTTGAAAAATGATCAGTTTTACTTGCCATGACTCAGAGCAATAGTAATTAAATTTTTTATTTAATCTTCGAAGTTGAATTAAAGTTTGTAATTTCATGTGACCTTCATATTTCCAAAGCTTGATACATGTACATTTGTTAGCATATTAATTTTTTTCAGAATATATAGTTAATATCACAGAAATGTTATTTACTAATCCATTTTAAGACACAGAATAATCAATCCATTGTCAAAGTATATCAAAACACAAAATCATTTGTTTAAAAAATAATTAGAGCGTGAAAACCTTTTACGTAGCTCTTAGAAGCACACAGTTTCGAGTTGAACGAAAAAGGTCCGATTTTTGCCAATATAATCGGTTCAGGCATTTTGAAAACGCAAAATGAACGTACAAACAATGAACCACTTGTACTCTAATTCATGCCACTTTGGTGCTTGGACACAGTCGTGTGCATTTTTTGTGCATTTACGAGAATCCATTTGGACAAATGCTTTTGTGTTTATTGTGCACGTTTAACAAAAAAAGGAGTATCAAGATACAGACAGCTCGAACGGAATATGAATGTGTAGCGTCGGCAGGAAAAGTCTTTAAAAGGATCGCTCGGGTCGGGCTCGGGAAATAGGTGAATGAGTATGTGAGTACATATTTGTGTAGTTAGAAGCACTCGCCGATTCGCCGGTCCAACTTCTATTTCCCCCTCCCTTTTTCACCCGCGAGAGTCGGCTCAATGGATAAATTGATGGATGGTCGAAGGTGAAAACCACTTTTGCGTATTCGCTGATATTTCAATCGCGAAATCATCAACTCGTCAAAGAGTGTGAAAGAGAAAAAGCGAGATGAAAGTATATAATGTGCAGATATCCTTTGCGCGCACTTTAAGAAACGGACATTATTTCATCGAGAATTGAAACAAATTTCGATTTCTTTAAAATTTAATCAATTTATTATTTGAAAAAGATGCCAACACATACTTTGTACATTCAAGTAGGTCAGATGAATATTAAATGAGCTTTCGACTCGGTTAATGAAAATTATATAAATCCAAATTTGTATTGATTTTTATTGTATTTATTATTCATCGAATTCTTTAACTTTAAACTTAGTTTAACCAGGTATTTCTCGTTTTAAACTTTAAAATGTAAAGAATCATAAATATACTTAATATACAATACGCAATCTTTCTACTGAGACAGTTATCGATTCGAATTTACAGTTTTATTTGTAAATTTTACAGTGTGAATCAACATTTATTATGAATTATAATTGAATGTACATATTGATTGTGTAGACATATATATATTACAAATTTGAAGACACATTAATGATTTATTTATTTACCCGTGAAATGCGATAATTATAACAAAGACATGTTATATATATTGACTTAAATATATATATATATAATAATTATTATCATAGAAACTTTTTATGACAAATAGTTATTAGTTCATGTATAAATTATTTTAATTATATAGTCGTACGAAACATCGAGAATTCTAGCTCGAAAAGTTAATCTCACTTATTGTATGATATTGAATAGGATATTTGAGGACAAATGAAGCAAATGAAATGTCCACGACATTCGTTTATAAAATTGTGTGCATTCACAATAAATTATCGAGACACATCTTCACAACTAAACATCGAACATTAGCTCACAATTAATGATTGTTTAAATTGGTCTGTTAGCTATCATTTATCTCCATATGTTGGCCAATCGTCATTCACGAGCATTTCATTAAATCATTGATTATGACCAGTCAATAATCTGTTTACTATCACCTCATCAATTCAGCTAGTCACGAATGAGTGGTCATCGTTCATCTTTACTGGCACAATGATTTCACGTCATTACAAGCATCGATAACATTTTGGATACATAATGTTATTAATTAACCGATAAAAAATCGGTTTTGTCGCCATTCAATCAACTTTAAGCCAAGCAAAAAGATATTAATTATCACTTTAATCGTTTTATGTCTAAGTGTTTTTAATTGTTCTACCAATTTGAGATTTATAATCTTGCTTTTTTTATCCTAATTGTCATGTAATTAATATATTTAATAACATTGAATTATTAATAACATTGACCGAAAAACCTAATCGAGATATGACACTGAGATTTGATTCGTTCTTATTTTGACATAAAAATACAATCACCGGAATTGTGACGAATTGAATATTGTATCACCTCTTCGATTTTCAATGCAATTTTCATATGAATATTCAGTTATTTTCCATATCAAAATGTGTATTAATATTATGAATTTTAGTAGACGTTTATATTTATATTTTCATTGAATATGATCATATTTTTCATCTGAATTATATCATAAAATCAAGTTTCATTTGAATTGTGAATTATGACCCACATATAATGCCGAAAAAATAAACAAATTATGACCTCATTTTTGAAATTAAATTCCTTGTTATTTCCGCTGAATTATACTTTATGAAAGTTCAAATTGCCTTGTATATGAAATACCCCATTTACTACAATGTGTCCCTCCCATATCACAGTACAGCATAATATTTAGGAACACATTTGTCCAAGTTTTTTTTTTTTTCGTTCTCTCTTTTTTTTCGACCACGTCGTTCATGATTTCTCGGCTTACAAGAAAAGTAGATTACGACGTTTTGTGGATTTCGCGTGTATTCGAATGACCAATGGATTTCCAAGTGGGATCGACAGACCGATTTTGCCGTCGCACGAACGACAAAACGAAAACCGGGCTTTTTAAGGGGGATGAAGAGTGCGAAGGTCAGAGATGGAAAAGGGTGCGTCGTATATCGATACTCTCACTCGAGTGTTTGCAACGAGATATTTGGTCCATTTCCATTTGCCGCACGTGGCGCGTTTACGCTTCACACCTCTTACACACTTCGCCCGTCACTTCACCTCCCCTTCTCCCCGCTTCTCGTCCTCCCCTTCCTCTCGCTTCTTCTACCTCCCCTTATACCCTTACGATACGTCCACTTCGACATAATGGACATGCAAGGTGTCGACGTTCCTATGCAAAAGAGTCGCGATCTTTTACACGGCTTATATTGTACGGGATATATTACCCACGTTTATTACCAACATTCTACTTTATACCAAAACGGAAATATTAAATGTACATTTTCACTTATGCGAGTTATTCAATTATTTTAGATTTAATTTTCATTTTATTTTTATATCTTTAATTGCAACATTATTTTTACAAATTCTGCAAATGTAATTAAAAAATGTAATTAGTTTTGTATTTTAGGATTTTATCGTAACTTTTTTGCAATTGATATTTCCAAAATTTATTCACTTTTTTGATAAATATGAAACAAAAGTTAAATAAACTTGATTAAAAAACAAAAGTTTTATCCATAAATCGTAAAAAAGACAACTTATTACATAAATTAAAAGTTTTTAATACCGCTAATAGACACATTTTGCTACTACTAATTCAACTGACCACAGCAACTCGATTAACGAGAATGTATCTTTGTCAAAAGTTCAGCCACGTGTCTCGTGGACAAAACGCAATACTTTACACATATGAAATGTAATCAAATATGGAAGTAACAACATGCGGTAAAAAGTTAATTTTCAAACTATTATATTATATGGTTTCAAAACAACGAGTAATTTAATATACAGAGAAATATAGCGCCACATAACTTTCAACAGAAATATCTCGTTTCTCATGTAAATTAAAGCTCCAAAGCTGTAAGGTTTCTTTAATGACTTCGAATAAATATTAACAAAAAAAAGACTCACAATCCAAACATTTTTCTAATTTTATTTGTATTGTATTATTTTTTAAATACAATTTTATATCCTAATAAAACTTTTCATACAATATTTTAAACAGATATTTTTTTGTGTCATTAAATATGCTCGACTTTTTTGTCTTCTGTATAAGAAAACCATATGCCGAACATTATATGCCGAAAATATTTCGTAAAAGAAAAGTCGCATTATCTGTGTATTAGATTTGGCAACGATCTAAGAAGTCCAGACGGGAAAAAATTTAATATATCCAAATATATCACAGCAGCAGCAGATGACGATCGGCCATTCAGAAATCCATAATTTGATATGCAGCGAAATCGCGTGAGAAAGCGGCCAACGCGGGGAGTGCAAATGGCATGTCCTCGGCAGATGTGGACATTATTCATTACTATTGACCAATAAACTTATTTCACGAGGAGATAAAATAAAAAATGTCATTTCTTAATTTTTTAAAAATATTTATTAAAATGAGAAGACTAAACATAAACACATACAAAATTAGTAAAATTGCATTCTTAAACATTTCCTCTGATATTAAGAGGAATCCTTTTATGTCAAGTAAAAAATATTATTATTATTTACTTAAGATGAACAAAAAATTAAGATGATTTCTTGATACAATATTGGATTCTTTTTTTAAAAAATGTAATATAAAAATACATACATAATTATATATATAATAAGTAATAAAACAGAGATAATACAAATATAAACATTTTTCAATATTAATAATATAACCATATTTATAATAAAACTGTATGACTGAGATTGAATCTGCGAACTTTTTTCTTTTATACAACAGCAAAAATCGTTGCATGTAATTGAATGCATTGCATATTTGCAACATCACATCTGAAGGGGGTTAAAGCAATTCATTTTTTCGTATATGTAATATGCGCCAAGGGGTAACAAAGCTACACGTTTATTAATTGAGAAGAAGAGAAAAAAAGCTCAAATACCACGCACATATTGAAAAACGTTAATCGGAAACTCATTTATTCGACGTAAACCAATAAAATCGATCGGACAAGTTCTCGCGCCCATCAACTCCCGCTTACAATCTGCAAAGATTACAGGGAAGCTGTAACATAAAAGAAAACAACCCGCTCTAATCTCACATACATTATTCAAGTTATATATAAATAAATATTCATTTGTGTTACTCTGCAAATTTATTTCCTGATATATATATAATTTTTATATATATTTAGATTATTCCACGAAACGCATAATTTATTTTTAAAATTATTTACATTTATAATAAATTAATATAAAAGTTCTCTCAGTATATAAATTTCTATTGTTTTAATAAAAGACATTATCATACAAATTGTATTATTAGCAGAAAACAAAATTTGCGTAATATTTTTAGAGTAAATTGGTATTGTTGAGTGGTCGGGATATATTGTAGGAGAGCATCGACAGACTCCGGCAAATGTTTCTGAAGAAAATTTGACCTCCGGCGACGCACACGCTCGGGCCTCGGAGACATGTATGCGCGTAAAAAAGGGAAGTCACACGGACACAGTAGAGCAGTCTGACACGTGAATTATTTCGCACTCTCTCGCGGAGCTGTGTCCAGTGAAGGGTGAGCAACCCCCGCGCCTTCGCTCCCAGACCGGCTTTATGGCTTAAACAAAACTTTCCTATATTACAAGTCCGTGAAATATGAATACGTTGGAAGCAGGGCGCCACTTCCGGGGTGGTCAAACGCCGACACGAGGCACACAAAAGGGGGTGAGAATACTGCGGGACGTGCGGGGGGAGGGAGAAAAAGGGTCTCACTGAACCCAAGGGGGGTGGACGGGTGATCCGGTCACTTGCCTGCCATTACGGAACCCGTCGTGGCATTGCCGTTGGCAAACTCAATTTGTTATCGACTTATAGACCGAAGCACTTACTATTACCGCAGATTTATTTCTCGCATTAGTCTCTGAGCACACCTACTCTCGTCTATTATAATCTCCTTACTTATCTATTAATTATCGAAACAATTTCAAATCGTTCGCAGATATGGACACATTTGTTTCGTTTTTTCTTTTTACATTTGAAATATTTTCATCTGATGATATAACGAATTATTTCGTGTGTCATTTTTTATTTTCAGTCTCATATGATGGACTATTTATTTTTTCATACTTGTATTTGATATAATTTTGATTACTTTCTTCATATCAATCAATTTTGTGGATTTCATACTTTTCGAGTCACCAATACAAATTTAATGTGCAAATACTTTGCAAAATTTAAATCTTATTTTCTACGATATTGTTATTAAAATTGTGAAGTAAAAAAAAATACAGTTTTATTTTCTTTTGATCTTTTCTTTGTTATATATATTTATTTTTTTCTTCTTCGAATAATATAGATGTCAAGCATGATGATGCGTGTGACAATATTATTTCGAACATTTTCCAGAAATAACAGAAAGAAACGCAAAGCCGTAAAGTAGTTATTGTGTTAATAAGACAAGCCGAGCAAATACAGTTCCCCAGTTTCGAGACATTTGCAACTTGGTCTCTGTCAATATTGCACCATACGAGCTGCGACGTTTTCTTTTAATTTAACTTCGCAAATGACACTGAACATAAAACATGCAAATTTACTTTTGTCGTCAAATTTTGCACGAAACAAAAAAAGAAGAGAAGAAGTAAAGACGAAAATAAAATCATTTTACCATGAGCGTAGACTATGGTCAATAACGAATGATTCTCAGGTATATTTATACGAGACACGTTCGCTAACAGTTAATTTAATAGGGATGAAAAAATAACACTTGAAGAACTTGGTAGTGAAAAATATCTATCCGTTTACACATTCACCCTCGATTGACCTTGCGTATGCTATTGCATATAAAGTGCCACGTTACAAATACACTTCATGGAAGAAATTATACTTTTATAAATTTATTCTTATAAATCTTATTTGTTTCTAATGTAATGTGAAACGTATTTAATATTTAATAATTTTTCCTTTAAACATTGCGATTAACTTCATTCTTAAACATTCGTGGTTAAAAATGTACATATGAATGTCCAGTTTCAATAAAAAAATAGGTATACAAGTTGACATAAAATGTGCACTATACATAATTTACAGCGATGTAAAATAAAAAGTGAAGAAAAAATTTGTTAAACGATACGATGCCGATCTTAATGGCGAGTAAAATATTTTGATGGTGCGGTAAATTCCCACGGGCACCATAACTCCAGCCGCCCGTCCGGCACTCGGGATACTTCGTCATTATTTGCTCGTAGAAAGACCACCTTATTGACCACGTTTATGAAATTTCAATTTCCCAACTGGATTATGATCGGAAAAACTACCGTATAATGTGTATTATTTACTCGCAAAAACAGGCGGTCAAACACGGTCATCCTTTAGTGAATTACTTTCTGATTATACAATCTACTTTGCATTTTTTTTCTTTATCTTATTTTTCTGTTTCTTTGTTTTCTTCTTCAACTTTTGAAAAAAAAAATGAATTATTCTTTAACGCAATACACGCGAAACAATCGAATTAATTCACACATAATATATGCAATGTTTATTCCTATAGCTATTTCTGAAATATTTTTGTAAAAATGTAAGTAAAAATATATTTGCAAAATATATGCAAAAATATATTTAAATATAAAAAATATATTTCAGATATATTTTAGTGACAAAAAGTTATATATTTTGACATACATTTTAATTCATAATTTTTTACGTACGGGATATTCAATATCAGCTCATTCTCAGAGCGAAATGAATGTATAATAAAATATGTATTGTAAGTTGGGTGTCAAAGGAAACTGTAGACTACATGGATATCAAAATGAGTTGAATGATTTTTCCTATAAATATTTATTTTATTTAATAAAATTAAGATTAAGTTCCCTTAACTACATTTTATCATTTTTTTTGTTTTTAGTTACGTCTTTCTTGAATCCTAATAGCTCATAATTACATTCTTTGGAATAAAATTATTCTTCGCAAAAGCATACTCTGCTTATCATTTGTATCATCATAGTATAAATCACTAAAAAACATAATCTTGTATAGCCATTTCTTCTCGTTTTTATAACATTTAATTTATTTCTTAAAACTGAACCACGAAGGTATGTCCTATTATTATTTTTAATACTTCATTTCGAACATCAAGTAGTATTTTTCATCATTTCATAATCCCATTTTATACTTTAGACTTCAAACTCTTTGATACTTATTTCATACTTTTCATTTCAACTCCAAAATAACTGATTATTCCTCATGCTCCATTAAATCGTACTTCATTGGTTATGGCAACTTTGAACTTTTAAGTTTAAAACTTAATAATATATTTGATTTAAAAGTGATTTTCATTTTGTTGTCGCTCGTTCTTCGTCCTTTTTGCATCTTTTTTTTTATTTTGAATTGAGTCTTCAATTCTTTTTTAAGAAGGAAGACGCAATAAGAAGGCAGAAAAAAGGAAACGAGAGTCTTATATTGACACATCTGCTCTCACTAGCCGGCGCTCTTCTTTCAACTCCGTAAACCGCCGCACAGCTATTATTTATTTAATGCCTTTCATTCTACGTTACACAATTATTTACCAAGAATGATGGATGAGGGAGAGATGACTGTACACCAAAACGGGGGGGGGGATGGTACAGTGAGAAGAAGAGAGGTTGAGGGGTGAAGTGGGGGAGGACAGGGTGGGGCAATGGCCATGTGTGAGACTTCGATTGGCACATTCTTCTGGTATATACAAACAACGCACAAACGTGCCTAGTTTGTACAAATAATTCAACCTCAACATTGCAGAGAGAATCGAACGCGACGTGGAATTTTGCGAAGAGTTGTGCAATAATAATTTGTGTTTGTTTACGCGCGATGAAGGCCGCGACTGGCTGGATTCCCTTTGGTACACACATCGCGACCGCGTGCATATGCGCTCACATATTTGGGATCCGCATTTACTAAATATTGATAATTTTTACTTTTTTCATTTTTTTTTTTTTTTTTTTTTTTTTTTTTGGATATGACTACCTCTTTTGCCGATGGCTTTTCAACCAGAAATCAAATGCCACATATACAGGGAATAAACAATTGTCTATCTCAATTTTGATATGTCATTTTAAATGCATTAATTCAACAAGCATGTGTTGCAATTCAAATTGCACATATAAATTTGTCATTGGATTTTGTTATTTAAATTATATCAATATATGAATACTGAGTGCGAGGGACGGACGATCAAGTTAATTTTTAAACACGAAGCGTGACCTATTTATATTGAATTATACGAAGGATTTCAGTTTGCGTTTAAATTATTAGGTTTCTCTTTTATTTTTATTTAGCACTTCAACCAAGTAATGTTTCTTATTCTTTTTGTTTTAGGTAAGCGTTACTTTCCATATTTCCTGCAACTAAAAATTCTTAAATCTAAGACAAAATCTTAAATTCCTGGTAAGCAAAAAATGTTTAATTATGTCTATTCTATAAAAACCATTTCATGCAATTTTTGCAACGAAAAATCTTTGCAATCGAAGATTTAAAATAATAAAATTTTTGCAATCAAATGCAACGAAAATGAAGTCAAATACATTTGAAATTATATTCGTCTAAAATTGCGTCTTCTTCCATAAAATATCAACATTGATGTAAATCATATTTTTTGGACTAATATGTTATACCTTTACGCGCAGATAGTACCATAAACCATAATTTTATGTATAAAAACAGGATGGAAAGAAAAATAACAACGCATAATAAGATTGCCTCCACTTGCTATACATTATCTTATTCGAAGACACTAAAGGGGTGTTTAAAGTAAAACAGATAGTATACAGGCTATCATAACCGAGGCATCATCTCGACATGCACCAATATTCAATTAGATTCGGGTTGATCGCTTTCAGGACACGACCCAAGAGGGATTGTTTATTAAAGTCCTTCCAAGATTCAATTTGCACAGAATGCTAGAAACAATATCATCTCAAAATCGAAATACGTTCATAGTTGACACTTTTACATTTTCTACCTGATAAGTAAAGATTCTTTAAGATGAATTAATCATTTTAATTGTGATACTTTGAAATGTATCCGACTTTTTCTTTTTGCTTTTGTCAGTTATTAAATTGCAAATTATTGATAAAAATATGATAAGCACCGCGATTATTTATAACAGCCTGAGCACGTCCATTCTAAACACCTGCGAAACTATACATTGTTCACACGCCACCTATGAAATTGTTTACTCAATCGATTCAGTTTATATAACTGCAACATATGGATAATTCTTATTGGAGGGACCAACTTATCAACCGCCGCTCACCCCTGCGTCCAACTTTTATTGCGCCATCTTTAATTGATAGAATCAATTTTTAAATAGGCTTGGTGCCACATGAACAAATGATTCACACTATGTGATTTTTTTCACACAAAACAACGATAACTAATAAATAAATTATTCTATGCTTATTAAATTAATCAATCTGATAAGATTTTGTTTGACGATGGTGGCAAAATGTGCAATGACGTTGGAAAAATGTGATAAATAGAATATAAAATTTGTTTATTCATCTTTATTTTTTGTCTACTGAAAAATTAATTTAAACGATTGATATTGTGTTTTCCAATAAGAAGCATAAATATTTTTCTTCGTAGTTTTAAAGTTTACACAGCACACGTTTGAATTTTACATTCGTGTTATAGGCGGAGCATGCATTATTCCAAACTGTCCATTATGTACGTAAAAGTTTGCAATAATTACGTGTTTCGTTAACGAGCGGAATTTTTAAATTTTGTTCAGGTCAGATTTTTAGACTATCAGGTATTTAAACTATCAACATTAAGTATGAGACGAGAAAACAAATCGACAGAAACACGTATTAAATTTGTCTTTATTTTGTCAGTGTATATAAAATATACAATTGCGTGGGGATGTATGTATGTGTATATTGATGAAGGCGTGTTACATGCTATAGTAGGTGTTGTATAGTTGACGAGTCTTAAGTTACAGTATAAGACATGTACTATCTTGGGATAAGCTAATAAATTTCTTACGAGCTTGTATTATTGTGGCTACGAAACAACAAAAAAACTTGACGATTGAAAGAGTAAACGAGATAAACGGTCTACGCGAATGTATAGACTTTTCGTTTGAAGATAATTTATGCACTGTGACACGGGGCTGTACATGTGAAAATGACCTGAAATAAAACTTATGCTTTTCCTCTAAAAATAAGCTTTTAATTAATTATACAAAAAAAGTGATACGTAAAGTCACTTTATTTATGTTAATGTATTATTCAAAAATGAGATAATAAAGGGAATTGAATAAAGAATAGTAAACAAAAAAAAACAATTGACTTGAAATCAAATCGATAAAGAAATTTACGTTATTTATTTTGCAAATAAATTTCAGTATCGAATTAGATGGAAGGAAAACTGGTAAATTCGAGTGCCAAAAAGCAGCTGATTTGCGTGCAATGTCTCTTTTAACTTGCAAGAAAAAGACATTGGCAGCGCTCAGTGGAAATTGTTTATTGCACACCTCGGAATACTTGAATGGCTTATCAGATGGAACGAGATGGCAAAGAAAATCTATCCGACGTTTTACGAAACACGGGATTCCCCGTCGAATATCGTTATAACGCGAAATTCGAAATTTGTTTCTTTATCGGCTATAATTTTACGGGATCTACACGAGAATAAACGAATAAGCTGTATTCGGAGACATATATATGTATATGCATACATACACACCACGAGTAAAAAAAAACGAAGGATTTTATTCTGTATTGAAAACCGTCCCTTTGGCTCTAAAATTTTATACTTTGCTTCTTTTTCGTCTTGGCAAACTTACTGAAAACTTTTTACAACCAATCTTTTTCGCTGATCGTCTCGTAAAGAATACATTCGACACGTATTAAGAAGATACAAATCTTGTATGACTTTGGTTTTGTAATGCTTTTATACGACAAATCATTGCAAACTTGCATCGTTCAATGTATTTGGTCTCATTTAACTACAGTTTTTAACTCTTTTAAATAAAGTAGTATTTTTTAAATTTTGTTATCAAATTACAATAAAAAATAAAAGATCTCTAAAGAATAGTATAATTTTAGGTATGAAGAAGTTTATACACAGAATTTGTCAAATGTCATACAAAAATTTTAAAATAAAAAAATATTAACCAATTAGTTATTCATTTTTGTAATTTACAAGTATTGCTTCTACGCAAATTTATACAATTTACGTAGAAGCAATACTTATTTACAGCGTTTAAAACATCTTTTTTTATGTTTCCTTTTGTATTTCAATTGTGTTGACGTATTTAGCTATACGTGTCTAGACAAATATGCACATATATTATGATAAAAAAAAATTCGCATAAAATGCATATAAGTTAGTGGTGAATTGCGGTAATTCGTAATAATTTTCTGCGAGTTTCAGATACTACGTGCAAAATAAATCAATAGGTGCAGTTGTAAGAAAAAGCCGCCTTACAGTTAACCTTAGTAAAATTCTAATGTTACCTTAATATTATGTTGATAGTAAATTACGCTATGTTTAATACAGTCATTATATATACTTTATTGCAATTAAAAGTTGAAACTTGGTGTGATTGGCTATACATCTTATAAAAGACGAAATTGGTTTACTTCGCATTACAAATACTAAATAATAAAAACATTGTACTGCGTACTTATGAGGAATACACTAACTATTGGATAATCGTTACACGATAATAGTTACTTAATATTTCAGAATAAATATGTTAGTAGGGTTGGAAAAATGGACATTATCCGGTAAATTCAAATGAAACATAATACTATAATAAACTGTATTGATATTCTCTTTTTCCTTCAACATATTTTTTTACTCTAAAAAAATAAGAGATCCACCGTTTTTCCTCAAAAGATCTAAAATTGCAAAACAAATGAAAAATAATATAGATGGGGCAAAAAAGTAAGATGAAGCAATTGGTGGTATCATTTTGTCTACGTTAGAATTGGCGATGTAATTAGATTGCAGACGTGAGAACAGTTAAGACGCGTTTTATTTGTAAACGAGCAGGTAAATCACGGCACCTTTGTAGTTTGTAGCGGCGCCACTAATTCGTGGAGAATCGCGCGTCCTCTTTTGCGAAGAACATTTGTATTCAGCAAGGGTGCTCGAGGAATCCGGAGTGCGCTTTAAGATCGGACGGGCGGCTTCTCGGATGAGGTGCTTTAAAAAGAGAAAACGACGAGAAGATACGAAAGCGAATATCAGACAAAGATGAAGCGCCATTCAAGTGAGACAGATAATGCGAAAAGGATGGAAAAAGAGAGAAAGAGAGAGGTTCGCGAGGTCTCGCATATTTCATATGCAGGGTGCTGTTTTGCGCCGCATCGGCAATACTATTACCATATTTTTCACATAATGCGTTCGCGTGTACGTCTCATCGCTCTTATTTCAGGGTGACACCCCCAGTTTTCCCCCTTTATCACATCTCGCCCCCCCCCCTCATGGCCCCGTCAGAACGCTCGCGGTTATAACGCACTTTTGCGTTTTGTCATTCATTGCGCGGCCATTGCTTCTCAAGTGCCATTCGATATGTCGATGAAAAGTTTATGTACTTCCGACTTCTGAATATCAAAATCGCAGACTTTTCTCGCAACCTTAAACATTTAGTCAGTTCAAACTTCTTAGTGAAACGATTTTGATTTTCAATTTTTCGAGTAAAAAATATAAAGAAATGCATTTTATTGAATAATACAATTTTTATAAGGAAACTATGAGGTTTTTATTATATTTTACAGTTTTAATAAAGTTTTTCCATTCGCTATTTTAAGTTATTATATTAAACAGTTGGTTAGCAAAAATGCATAACAAGTAGAAGCTTGATTTAAGAGGTCGAAAAACGTTCGGGAATTGCATAGGTAGTTGGGCAGCGGATAAAAATGATACAAAAATTACGATGGCTTTAATGAAAATCGATTTTCGGTAAATATGTTTCGAGCCCTCTTTTTTAAATCTTTTTTCAAACCCTCCAAAATTTCTCCTGCGCAACAAATTTACTTCCTTTTCGCGCAAGTTATAAACTCTATTAGTCATTTTCATGGGATGCAATGAGTATATTTTTGTTCTCCGTTGTTTCTTTGTCTAGTTTATCCTTATTATTTTTTTTCTTCTTCTTTTTTTCCCGTTGCTATTACAATTAACCGCGGTCGTGTTTATACACTCGGATATAGAGTCAAAACTCATTTTCCGCTCGCCATAATTTCAAGCTCCGCGCAACGATACGACTGAACCGGAGTTAAAACGATTAAGGCGTTTAATATTCATTTCTCGCGATGTCTTGAATATTAACAACGTTATTACCGAAATAAGAAGAAAAGACCAACGCAAACTTAACGTCACTGCAGCTCTTCAGTTGACAAGAATATATGATTAAATTCTTAACAAGAAAAATCTTAATCATATATGTGTATATTTAATTTTCAAATATTGTACCCCTACGTACGAAAATATATGCAAATATATATACAAGATACAAAATGTGTAATTCTTGTATATCCAAAATATATATAAAAGTATTTGAGCTAAAAAGTATAGACAAAATATATTATACAAAAATTATACCCAGTCTATTATAATTTTGAATATATCTCCGTCCATAATTCATTGAAAATAATGCATTATAAAAATAGAATAATGAACTGAATATTAAACGCTTTTTTATTTCCTTATTTGCTACGTAATAAACTCACTAAACACCAACTACAATCATTCATCGAATGCCTTAGCAGAATGAAAAACTTTTCGTTGTAATTGAATTTTTCACGACCCCAAAGTCTAATTAATCAATGTTTCAGAAAAACAAACAACGTTCCATAAAACTTGCAAAACAATAATAAGTAATCGAAATTAATTCGCGCAGATTTTTCGTCCTTTCTGACTGTATCTAATTTGACCGGCGTGATAACGGAACATTTTTCTTAACCCTTTGACGCACCCCACAGGCGTTTGAAAAATATCGGATAATTTTCCGAGCGAGAAAATCTGCTGTTCGTCTCGTCTTAATTGTATCATCAAGAAGTCGATGGAATCAGCACGCAAAGGGCTTTAAATAATACCGTGCAATTTTTAACCGCATTCACTGTTTCATTGCGTATTCTTAACGTCAGATAGTCTTCTGCTACGCTCCGTGCATTATTCTTGGCTCGTTTGAAATTTCTTTTCTAATAAATCCGCATGTTTTTAATCAGTGATAATATTTTTGTAGACTTTTTTTAATTTTGATTGCACAAAATAGATAACTAAATTGACTATTCGAACACGCAGAAAATAAAATATTGATACTCAGCTGTCAGAAAATTCGAAAACATCAATTTTGTATACACTTAATATTAGTTTGTAATATACTTAGTGTTATTTTTTTCATGATTAAAATATAATTTGACGTTTCTGACATTAGGTTATAATATTCTTCTTTTAATTTTCTTTTTCGTATATGAAAGTCAATTAATTTCGAATCAATTGAGGCTTATGGTGCATTAATTACTGATGTACGGTATAGTAAATATTAATTTCTTGTTTTCTGCGTGCATAGTTCATGTGATTATTCCGGTTTTCTCAGCGTAATCTAACGAAATATAAAAATTTGTTGAAATAATTAAAAAAGATGAAAAATCGGCAAATCCCGAATAAAAAAAAATTGATCACTTTTTGATCAATTTTCTAAATGAGACTAGATCTGATCATTTTGTGATCAGATTCTGATATATTTTTGATCATTTTCAGATGTAACATTTTTATAACAAC
>JABFPJ010002194.1:0-20850 GCA_022817425.1 Gryon sp. ZL-2020
TTGACTCTTGGAGTAACAGTATTTTTGTTAACTAATTAAATTTCTATTTTACATATAAGCTTGTCATGTTTCATTTAAGTCTTTAGAAATGCTGTACTTCGTGGTTTGTTTCGTTAAATAATTTATTACAGTTTAAGTCTTGTGTATATTTTTATCATAAAAAGAATAAATTTGTATGACGTTTTTGAACTTGAATTTGATTTATGGGTCAGTTATTTAAACATATACTTTCTGCAATAGTTAACAAAAATAAAATTTACAATATAGAAAAAACGACAAAGATATTTTCTTACTTACAAACTTTTTATTAAAACATGCCTAAAAGCTTAAATTTAATTTCATGTATAATAGTATCTGATTTTTAAAATCAAATACTCTTATATATAATTATCATAAGAAATTGCAACCATATTTTTAATTCTTCATTCTTATCAGTATAAATATATATAAAAAGCAATAATCATTACATGGAAAATCTCAAGTGCGAAAGTATGTGACACATCGTCGTTGTTTATTTCTTTGTATGTAGTTAAAGTTTATATATGTTATGTGTCTTAAAAATCACAGTTGCTGTATTTTTTCTTGGTAGCTGTAGAAAAGTTTGTTGATTAATCGTTATCAATGTCAGTTTATCAAGATTCATAACTTCTAACGATTCATATAAATTGGAATGATTATGTCAATGTTGCTTAGTTACATGTAATTTCATCGTTGATTTTCTTTCTTAATTTTCTTTCGTTACGTTCAACTTTTCCAAATCTTTGGCGATTTGATCGCTATCATCTTTGTCTTTTTTCTCGGTGTCTTTATTATCGGAATCTTGTTTTTCTTCGGTTTTGTCTTTCTTTTCCTTTGACGATTCTTCTTGATCACTTTCGCTGTAACTAACATCGGTGGATGCACCGTCACTGTCCTCTCGTGGATTTGATTTTCCTGTATAAATTTCACAATTTTCTCCAACAAAAATCTTCGCCTTATCAAACGCTTCTTTCCAGGCTTTTGCATCTGTAAAGATATCATTTTTTCAATAAAAAATACATTAATTTAATTTGATTACACTTCGATATATAATAAAATATATATTACTGTCTGCATTAGCAAATTTAATTGCAAGAAGTTCAGGTTTGAGTAGTTCATCTGCAAAATCAGCTAAAACACTCCAAACCCAGGCACGATCGCTACCACAGTTGGGCTTTAGTTCCATCCAAGGGGTGACGAAGTGATTTGCACAAATTTTGAGAGTCTTATCTCGGCGCATCACTACTCGAACTGTGTTTTTCGTATTGTGTCTTAACAATTTGATTTCGCCAGTACCTCGTTCTTTCCATTCTGCTGGATTGTTTATAGAATCGTATCGATACAGTTTAGCCCGTCTGCAATTTAATAATTTATTGAATTAATCATGTGTTATGCAGTTCTACAATCTCATAAATAAACAACAAAGTAACATTGTAAATAATAAAACAAAGTTTTGTTAATTGAAAAATAAGAGAAAAACAGGTTAAATTATTATTTATGAAGCTTAATTTACAATTTAATAAGTTCTGTTTCATCTTCTTCATTGGTTGAGATGTCTATTAATGGTAATATAGGGTCATAATGAATTTCTTCCTCAGTGACCTCCTCATTGTCTTGAGTTTCACTGCTGCTTGCTCCATTACCATTCAAGGGGCTTCCGTTTAACTGCAAATTTAATATAAATATTTGTTTTACAATTAAAATTATTAATTTAATTAAAACTCATTTATGAATAAATAAAACACAATTAAACATTGAAAATTCAGTTGTTCTACAACAATATTCAAATATATAAAATATTCTTTTTTATTAAAAATTAAATTAACATTTAATAAACAGATTAAAATAAAATTGCATAATAAATCATTGTAAAAATCTATAATATAATACATAGAAAATTGATTGCAACAATTTTATACAAAAAAATTAATTTTAATTTACAAATTAATGAACTTTTGTTAACATGTTAGAAAAATTCATTCACTTCAGTTGCATCGCAATTTCAAATTTTTATTTGTTTATGTGCGCATATAACCTAAAGTTCATCACTTGAATCTTTTTATTTTAAACTTGATATAAATTTGAAATTACTGCAAAATTATACTTACGTTTTCAGGCATTTCTGTGAAAGATTAAATTACGTATAACAAACTCAATTATGATTAATAAAACTCAAAACGTATAAAACCGTTTTTTCTTTAAAATTGCAAATTATCGACGCTCACAAGCGGCAATAACAGACAAATAACCTACAAATCTACGCGAATCATGACTTTATTGATAGCGCCATCGCATCAGGCTTGATGAAAACAACAAACATGATATAAACGAAGCGGGTATTTTTTGAAATTTGAATTATAATCATATATGAGTTCGTTAACTTTATGTCTTAAAGATAATCATTTTTAAAAATTATGTATTAATGATATTGTAATTTTTTAAATAAATAACATTTCTCTGTATATTTTTTATATTTTCATTTATTAAAACATCTTTAAAATAGCAAAGTAATATAAATATGTTATTTAAAGAACTACAAATTTCGTCCGAGAAAAAAAAACCATTACTTCATATATAAGAAAGTTGATAAATATAATTAAAACTTGTACCATTGCATATGTTTATATACACACGTATACATTTATACATATAGGCACTTATGCATAAAACGGATTGATTTGAATAAAAATTGCAAAATAATTGCCCATTCATTAATTGGAATTAAACTCTCAAAAATATGTAACATATGATATATATAATGTACTTAAACAAAAAGTACACTTTAAAATTTAAGGTCATAATCAGCTTTTTTAAATATCTTTTCTCGATTATGTCGCAGCAATTTGACGTTACATAAATTAATCCAAGTTTTATTTGCTCTACTTGTTCTTTCGATCATAATTATGTATAACATAATATTACATAATTTACAATTTAAAATATATATATATTATTTTTATATATACAGTGCGAATCTAGTTATATATATCTATAACTTTATGATTAAAGATATGAATCATAAAAGATAGACGCTTTAATTTTAAGCACATTAAATTATGCTAATGAATCAATTAGTTCACTCGCTTATTTTACTGACAACTTAACAAATCCATCAAAAGCTTTGTCGCACAAACGCATTTCCTCTCATTTTGACCATTTACTACAAACAGTCAAAATTTAAATATATAAGTGATAATATATCTATCAATGACAGTTTTCTGAAATACAATTTTTCATTTTTTTTTGTTATTTTCATTTCTTGCAATTTAGTTTATTAGTTTAACTTATAAATTCTTATGTTTGAAAAATTATATTTATAAAAATTGTCATCAACGCAATATATGTTTACGTACGAATGAGGAATAATTTCTATAAATTTCAAATTTTATAATTTTGACAATGATTAACTTTATGGAAATCACTCCTCACCCATAAATATATATATGTATAAATATCATATTTCAATTTTCTATGAACAAGAAAGAAACTGTATATACATTTCCGTCAGAATATCGAAATAGCTGATAAAATGATTTTATTATTTGCATGTTGAAGATATCAAGTGAATTTACCTGCTCTTTTGTCACAAACAATTTATTATTTATAATCCAGATTAGATGTTTATTTATTATTAATATCATATAAACGAAGAAAAAAATGATCTGTAGTTTTCTTCATCACATAATAAATAGAATAAAATTAATGCAATTAAACTAGTTTTATAGAAATTAAATATTTTTAATAATAATCCAATCAAGTTTATAAATGACTGAATCTTTTAAATGCAATTTCAATAATAAAGTGTATAAGAAACTTTTATGTAAATAAGACGATTGACAAAAAATATTATAAAACACGATAAAGCTTGTTCAATCTTATAAATTGGAAGCTGATTTGATTCATTGAAAATAAATTTACATGTGTACAAAAGGAGTTGTAATTACAGCGTTATTTACACTCAGACTTATCGCTAATAACTAATTCAACTTGTGATAATATAATGAAAACAAAAAATAGAAAATGTAAAAAGACAAAAATTTTATACTGATTTTTTATAAGCTAAAAAACATACTTTTCGCTGGTTCTTATAAAAAACAACAAAGTCTTCAATTTATCTATTATTTCTATACATACATCAAATTTGTAAGTATATATAAAAAATAAATGATTTTAAAAATAAAAATAAAGAATTTGAAATCAATTTACAGAATAACGTATATCTTTGTTAGAAAAACTAAACTTTGTCGTTTTTTCTTGGAAAAAGTCAATAAGATATATTTTTTAAACCAAACTACATAGCACAACTTTTAACCGCAGAAATAGGGAAAAATATTAAATGGCAAATCTTGATAAAACATAAGTTGTGAAGATGAGCTGAAATACTGGAAAAGCCAATAAAAAATCGATTTTATCTACACTGAAAAAATGTCTCGCCATTATTGCCAAATTTGTTTTTGCAAAGATATTTGTGATAGTTTCAAATGTTATCAGTAAGTTTTTTTATTGACATAATAAGAACATAAAATGTTAAAATGTCATGTAATTATTACTTTCCTACTTCATCATATAAAATAACAGTATACAAATTATTTATATCACAAACAATATGTTGCTTAAACAAAACTGGTTATCAATTTTATTGCCAGATTATCATTACCTTTAGAAACAGACAGTAATTGTCAAAATTATAGGCAATAATGGTTACAGTTTTTTCTGTGCAAAAGACAGATGAAAGTTTATGTCAATAATTAACTGATTATGAAAATATGGTACGAATCAAAAAGAAATAATTAAGCAAGAGAAGAAAAAGAAAAAACAAAAAAAAAGGAAACTGACACGTCTTTCTTGAATAATTTAATTACATCTATACACTAGACGTCTTCAACAACTCGTACAATAACGACTTCACTCCAATTATAAAAACAAGAAGGCAAACTACGTTACTTTCTTGTATTTATTACAACTTTATCTTCGCGCGTCAACTTTCTTCCGAACTATTATCGGCAGTGTAGCGCAAATAACTCTACTTACAGGTTAGAAGCGAATGAAAACTTTTGGTGTATTGATTTTTACAAGGACGTGGATGTTTTCAATTGGATTTTAATTCTTAGTTCCCCGCTCTTTTCTCGGTCTCTTTTTCTTTCTCTCTTGCTCGTCAACGTTGACGTACGTAAACGACTGAAGACTATAGTTATCAAGCGTTTCATAATTTACAAACACATTCAAAAATAACGCAAACCACAGGCCGATGATTTTATCAATTAGCTCACTCGTCTGTTTCTTTTATATATTTTTTTCTCCACAAAATGCAATTATCCTTTTTTTCAAATAACTATCAAAAAGCAACGAATTAAAGTCACAAACAATTTGATTTTGATAATTTTCTAATTTTGGAGAGAGAAAAGAAAAAGAATGAAATAAGCAAAAATGTACGATTTGATATATTAACTTTGATAAAATCGTCTCATATCAAACGTACAAAACGATTCATTACGAAAGTAAAATCTACAGCCGAGCAAAAAAATGTTTTCGTTTTTCTGACAAGAAATGAGTGCAAACTTGTTACGCCATGAACAACCATATAATGAAAATAAACGCTAGCCAGAGAAACAATTTTGATAGAAATTGCTCATCCTCATATTGTGGTGAACCTGATGGAGCTGAAAAATAACAAAGAATATTATAATTAATATATTTTTCATTTAATATACATATAATAAGTTAATTAATGATAGCTGATTACAATTAAATAAAGCATAAGCTTATTACAAAGCATAATCACTGAGTCAGAAGAACAAACTGTTCCATAGATCTCAGTAATTGAACTTGTTCAAGTTTATGAATAATTAATGACAACTGCGTCGTTTATAGTAACGTTTCGTTGTAAGACAGAGATACGTATCGATTACAGGTCTATTTTTACAGAAAAAAAGCTAAAGAGCCACACAATCAAAAGTACTTAATATTATAATAAGAATCTCTTTGTCTTTTCACAAATGCCATTCTTGGCAGTGTAAATGACACTTGTAAGAAAACTCAGGCGGTAAGTTGCTCTTTACCTGCGTTCGGTCGAGGCTCACCGATATTAAAGTTCGATGTGAAAATGCCGAAGGGAAAAGCGCCGATGCCAAACGACATGTGGAAATTTCCCTCGCCAAAGTTAAAACTCGGAAAACCCATTGGCCCTTCGTGTTCTGACCTTTGACCTGCCGGACGTGGCGGAACATTGTTTCTGAAAAATCCAAATCAATTTTACATTTAAATGATGAATTAATAATCATTATTATAATTGGTATTGTATGAACAAATTGATTTTGTACCGTGGATCCTCATATGTGGTTGCGCCTCGACCATACAAAGGAATGACTTTTTCTTTGCTTATAGCTGCTTTGCAAACAGGGCACACTTGTCTTCTAGCTCGGGTTTCAAGCCACTGATGTAAACACGGCCAACTGCAAAAATTATAGTTTGTATTAATATTTATATTTGAAAACTATAGCTGTGCTAATCACGGTAATCATTACTTTTCTTAATTCTATTGAATTGGCCCTTGTTAATAAAGATGAAACTGAGATATAATATAGGAATAAATAATGCAGTTTTGAAGTAACTTACCAAAACAAGTGACCGCACATACTAACGACCGCATCTTTGGCAGTATCAAGACAAATGTTACATTCAAATGTTCGATCTTCTTTATCCTTTTCTTCAGATGTTGTATCAGACGGTTTGGATGGTCCTGGTTTTTCCTCCGTTTTATTCATTTTACACTCCTGTACAAAAAGTCAATAACATTAATAAAATATAATTTTAATTTAACTCATCTAACATTATTTTTTTTATTCAATACTTTGTATTATTTAAAAATTACTATTGAATTAATTGTCTCAAGCATGATATTACTTCTTCTTTACAATAATGTGTAAAGTATTGAATAACTCTTGTTCTAAAACTACAATCGAAATAATAGTTCAAATAAAAATTATTATCTTACATCATTCGTTTTTAATATAATAGTTTAAAATAACAGAAAGACAGAACAAATTCAACTGTATAATTTGCAATTAATAAAAGTTTTGACTTACTTAATAAAAAAATAATTGAGAACTATAGGGCTTTTTATTGCCAGTTGAGAAACTAATTGATTTAATCAGATATGTTGCTATTTAACATATTAGTATAATGAATTTAAAACATTTTATTTTTATATTCATATACAATTTCTGATTATAAGCTTGTTTTATTCATTTATATTACAAATCGATCGATGAACCAAATAAAACAGTTTATCAACATTGGATTGAATGATTAATTAAGACTTAGTTATAGTTAATCTTTTTATTTACAACAAAAAGAAAATTTGATTGAAAATAAATTATGTATAATCCTATTTTTGTATTTGTATAATAAACAAAAAATTATGAAACTAAGTCACTTTCTTGATCAATTGATTATAAAAGTTTTCTTATAGTATTTAACAGATTAGATAATTGTATGTAGATACAATGATTTGATTTAATTATTACACAAGGCTCAATAGCTTGGAAATGTTATTAATTTATCTACAACTGAATTATATGAACATACAAGTAAACGTGTATTTTGCATGAGTCAAGTTCTATATTTTTGACATAATTCAAATATTGTAATAATCAATACAAAAACATAAGGCGAAATGTAATTGATATGCAAATGTATACATGAAATTAAACATTTTTATATCAACAGATTGTATAAACAATTTCTTCTTATGCGAACATATTTACAATTTTTATTACAATATTTTTAATATTTAATTATGAATCTAATTATCTGTTATTCTACGAAAGTAATATATTTGTTTATATGAAGTCAAATGTTTCAAAAACGATCATTTTACTGCTACATAAATGGTCTACGATGACCCAAATAAATACATTTATCTTGCTTAATAGTATAATTTATAAAGCAGCAATATTAAATTTCAAAATAATGCCTTCTCTGAATCAATCAAATTGATACATTTCTATAGTTGTATTTACATAAACAATTTTTTATCATAATATTCACTTTTTCTCAATATTTAAAATATTAAAAACAGAGTTGAAAGTATCATAAGGAAAATGTACACAATTTCTTTTCATATAACAACAACAATATTACGATGAACAGTAGTAATTATGTAAAAGGTATTTTGTTATGCACATTCAATATGATTAACTTGAAAGCAGTTTTTGTATTACGTCAAGACTGACACATCAAACCAAAAACAATATTGATTTAATTCAAAGTCCGGGAAAACCTGTCCATTTAACAAGTTCACTTAAACCTCAATAATTCAACAATTTTCTGCATAACATCTTTAATTAAATAATTGATAACTATGTAATTTCAATGTATACAGACAGTATAAACGGAAATTGAATACAATAAATTGAACAAAATTACAAACACAATTATCATATGATTCAATATCATGTATGAAAGTGTTTATCGCTTTAAATGGCATTTTTGCATTGCATTTAACCGCATTTTGTTTAAATTTACATTTCACTGATAAGGATGAAAAACACGACAAAACTGGGGAAACTGGCGTATAAGGCGACTTATCAATTCTTATGTAAACTCGTGTGATTAAACTCATGAAAAATAAATCAACAACTAAACTTGAAATGACATTAAATACAATTTTAAAAACAATGTATAAAATAAAATTTGCATCAGAAAAGTCTGTTCAAGTTACAAATTCTTCATTAATTCTCAAAATGATTTATTGGCAAAAACAAAATTAAATCTCACAAATGATATATTTTTGATTGAAAAAAATACAGTAAAAAAAAATGCAAAAAGAACAGAAAAGTCGACAAACCAATTTTCGCGATTCATGATTACTAATTAGTTGGCAAATTAGAAAGTGACGGTAGACGAATCGCGAGCGTCAAGGTCAGGATTCGCGGGATGCTGGGATGACTTCTTATTATCATAATCAACAACATTATTAATAGTTTGAGCGAGGAACTGTAGTTTGGCTGTTTTGATGGCATTTATTACGTGGTTCCAAGTGATTTGCAATATCGTCAAGTCGGAATGACGTGTCGCAATAATTGACGCTCGTTTGGGCCGTTCGTGGAGGCGCGCGCGCGCGTTTGGCTCAATTCGCGCGGCGCTTCTCGAGACTTCTTCTCGGCTCGCAGCAGCCGCAACTCGCTTACAACAACAGCAATCAAAATTACGTACGTGGCTTTCGGAATCGACCATCGTAGACATTGGAGACGATGTCACGGGCGTTGCACACCAAAATTTCACGTCAAAACTAGTGGCGATGGTTTTTCCGTTCAATGATAACAAAACAATATTCCTTTCTGTTGAAAGGCACAATTGTTGCGTTCTTTGCTATCGTTTACACAAATTCACTGGATAATTGAACGACATGCTTTGAACTTCTACAATGAACGAATCGCAATTTTTTCACGAAAAATCCTTTTCCCCGACGTGACGCCCATTTGTTGACTGCTGTGTTTATTCGTGCCTTCGTGGAATACGCAAATGCCAAACGCAAACCCGAGCGCCGTCGTAAAATGAGAGAGACGAAAAATACGTCAAACGCAAACGCCATCTGTCAGCTGATGGCGAATTCAGACCATATGCTGGTTGACACGTCAATGTTTCGTTTTGTGCTCATTGTCTGTTCGTCTATCATTCGTCACGTGACGCGATCTTTAAGTTTCGCGCGAAAATGAAGTGATGTTTGGATTCGGGGGGTGACTTTGATAAGCTTATAGAATTATCCACGTGGTATATAAGTACACATAATTAATCGAAATTTCAGTTAAAGGAAAAGTTTTGTATTCAGCCACGTAGAAATTATGGGATTGCAATTTTTCAACGTAAAATTCGTTCACCAAATATTCATTTCCTATAAATATGTAATAATTCTAAAATATTATACTATAACAAAAATTGTTTATAAATATTAAATGGATATTACATATCGAATATTATTAAATCCGAAAATATTAATTTGGCGTATCCAATAGTTTAATAATTCTTGAGCTGTGTCTTGAAAATTTACAAATCTGACAGATTATTTTTTACATTAAAAAATAATTAAATTATCTGAAATTTAACTCCCAATATATATTAAAAATGGTATCCCAAATTAAATAATCAATATGTTTACATAATATTTTAATATGAATCCACGTATGCATAGGTAACGTTTTCTCTAACATTACTTCAATTTGGAATGGAATATATACATTTTAAATGCATAATCTGCAATAATAGATTCATACTGAGTAAATATATTAAATTTAGTCCTTATTCGTCATTATTTTAATGGCTTATAAAGTGTTTTTCAGTTAGTTTGCTTTGGAAAAAGGCTTTTGTAATTATGTTTACTTACATTACTCAATAAAAAATAAAATAAAAAGACACTGAAGTTAGAATCTATCATGATGACAAAATTATACTATGATTTAATCATTTTTTATATAAAAAAGAAACTTCTGTTAACTTTCCATGCATATAGCATGTATAAGTCTTGTTACAATAAGAAGTTAAGTACATTGCAATAATTTTTTCCTAGTATATACCCTGAAAACCACGTAAGCATAAAGTTTGCACAAATCTCATTCAGCTGTTGGGATTAATATTTGTAAAATAATTCATGATGATAGAAAAATTAAAAAATATTGATAACTCATATAATCTTAAAAAATTGTTCCTTATTTAAATTAGTATTACCAATAAATTTGTAATAGCATTTTGAAAATGGTTTATTATTAAAAATAAAACTCAGTTCCATGTGAAATACTATAGCTTTCTATTATGAAAAAATTCACATAAAATATTAATTTTATAACTTTATATAAATCTATAGTACATAAAATTGTTCTACAAAGTTAAATAATATAAAAGTAATAGATAAAATAAAAATTAATTTATCTTATCTATAAACGATATTATAGTTTTTTAATATAGCTAGATTAGTTTATATATGTAGGCCTTATATGTGTATTATATATTTAGGCATATATATGTAGATTAATGTCTACATATATACAATTTGAATAATTTTTTATCATTTAAGATTTCTTAAAAAAATAAGACTTTAATTAAAAAAAGCATTGATTCTACATAAAAAACATACAAAAACAATATAATAGTTTGATTAAGAAATCAATGAAAGAAATCAAAATTACTTTGAAAAATAATATTTATTACATAACACGTATATAAAATATTATATTTTGTGACATATAAATGAAATAAACTTGTTAACAAAATGATAAATGAATAGTTGAATTCATCGTGTAAATACATAATGAACAATTCAAAATATAAATAATATGAAATCTTTTTCATTGTGTATTATAATATAACTGATGTTTAGTTATATTTTTATAAATATAATTGTTTTAACATCCGTCGTAAAACTGATTTGTAAAATTGACAGAAAGTGTAGTATATTTATCATGCATTTCGACTGATAATTTACAAATACTGCACCTGTTTTTATGATGTATGATTATTTTATTTGTTGTTTGCATTATTACATATTAATATCATAATTATAATCATTTTCCTTTGTTTTAATAGGCAAATGCTTAACATTTTGTATGACGAATTTTTTAATTAATTACTAAATAAATCTCTTATTCTGCCCTGTCAAACAGTAGGCAAAACAATTTTATATTACATTTTGTCACACAATTTAAAGATCACATCATGAAACTATCTATGTACAAAATGGTTTTGGTTTTTATCTCGACTTTACATCTTATTTCAATGATTGCGACGAAATTAACAAATGCAAAATGTATCGAAATAAAACATGTCAATATAATATATTTATTTATATATATTTATAATCCTATAATGATGGAAAGAAAATAAAATATATATATATTATATCAGATTTAATTGCATAATGTACAATGTTTTCGTACGAAGTTATTTTTTCACAAATTTACATTTTTTCATAAAATATACAACATCAAGGTTTGAAAAATTGTATGACAATTCAAAAAATCGAAAACGTTTTTTTTCAACTCTATGTTTGATGATTAATAAAATACTTTTTATCTCACTTTAAATACTAACAGTTTGGGAATTCAGCGTGCTAATTAGGACGCAAGTTTTCTATAATTTCGTTTCTTTTTTGTTTTTGTTTTTAACTTCATACTAACAATTTGTTAGGAATATTTTTCTCTATAAGACTTTTTATTATTTTCCTTTTTCTTTGTACGAAGTTTCAAAAATTGGAAAAAAATGTAGATAGTTCGACAGTTTTTAATATGTCGTCAATTCCTTATTAATTTTGCTTTAACATATCAAGCAGCGATACGTACATATATGATATACGAGACAAAT
Source organism: Gryon sp. ZL-2020 (assembly GCA_022817425.1). Lineage (NCBI taxonomy): Eukaryota > Metazoa > Arthropoda > Insecta > Hymenoptera > Scelionidae > Gryon > Gryon sp. ZL-2020. The sequence goes on from JABFPJ010002194.1 coordinate 12,373, forward strand.
TTGAATCGATCAAAAATCACTTTGTGATATCTAAGCAGTCTTACAAAGTTTTGCATTTTGCTCAATCAAGCATAGATATTTAAGATCACTTGTGTTTTGTAAACTGCTATAGAAATGATGTTAACTTTCCTCACAAATTATAAATCAATCCTTGAATATGTATTATAATACAATAATTATTATGTTTAATGTAATTAATTATTCAAAATGTAAGTGAATATATACAATTATATACAAAAGTGTATAATTTGTATGTGTTACAATATATCTTGGATTTAATTTATACATTCAAACAATATGAGAACAAGTGTTTCAAATAAAAAAACACACGAATTCTAATTCCTATAGCACTTTGCAAATAAGTTTTCAAACAATGATTCAATATACTGTTATTGAAATTCAACTGCTCACTTTAAAATAAAACATCTGCTGTTAAGTAACAAAAATAAAAATCAACACTTTATCAAATATAACACTGTTAATTGAGAATTAGGTTTGCAGATAAATTAATTTGCATTAATTTAGTAATCAATTCATTTCAATTTGTCTTCATAATAATAAGACCTGTTTGTATTAAAAATACCTAATATATTAAATTTGTTTGGCATAATTTGCTATCCATAGAATACCATTTTGTATGTATATTTATATGGCGATTTAAATTTTTTATATATTTTATTAAATTTAATAAATTTATATATTTATATATATTTGTATATAATTTGTTTTCACATTGTATAACATAATTAGATATTTTAAGGGGCTGTTCATAAAGGACGTCCGCATTTTCTCACTTTTCATCTTTGTTTATCTTACTCGAAATTTTATTTTTTTCCTTGTCTATTTTGCGGACGTCCTTTATGGACGGCCCCTAAGCAAATGTTTAATAGTTTGCTAATTTTTGAACTTTTAAATTAATGACCAATACATTGTTGACACTTCAATTCAAATATTTACCTTAAAAACATTTAATTTGTTTTTAATCATATTTATATAAACTGTTACAATAATTACAGTTAAATAAGCATTTTATATTTTTTATGTAACATAATATCAGTATAACGTGATTTTTTTTAATTGAAAAAATATGATAATTGTAAGATCAAACGAACTTACCTTACCTGTATAAGTGACGTTCGATTCAAATTGTATTAAAGTCTCGTTCGAGACAATATACTATATTGTACTATATAATCATATTATGACTATGTAGTACTGCTAGCCGGGCTGATGTCACCACAAGGTTAAGAGTGTTAAAGAAAAGACCACCAAATCGTCTCCCACGCCAAGTACCTCTAATAAAGTTCAGAATGTAAACTGTTTCACTCTAATTTAGTTTCGGTATCGATTTAAATTAATAACATTGATACATCGATTACACCGATTTTATGACTAATATAATACAGTCTTTTAATTTTTTTTACAATAATTGAATAAATCAATTAATAGGTCGATTTTTTGGAAATTCTAAACGGGAATAACTTCTTAATTTTTTAATTTCAATTGTAATTTCTTATCTGATTTTCCTTTACTCATTTTTGTTTTACAAGGAATTCACTAAATCATTGAAATAAGTTTTTTACACGTTTAACCTTGTGATAACATCCTCCCGATACTACACAGTCTTATATCGTCTTGAACGAGACTCAAAAGTAAATGAAAAAATTCCATTCGAAAGTACTTTAAATTATGCAAACATTTAAACTTCTGCCTGAGATAATTTGAAATGAAGAAAATATTTCGATCAAAACGCTTTGTTAATATTTCTTATAAATAAATTATTCAAGAAATACCAAACTTTCAATTATCAAAACAATAAATATTTAGACTATAATATATCGTTTGTAAAACGAAGGGAACAATCATCGTTCGATTAAGAAACATTGAAATTACAGTTTGTGATCTAGAGTTTGGAATGTGAACTATTCTATGAATCGTAATATAGATTTGCGTTACGTTAATGGGTACCATTCGTAACTTTACGAAGTTTTGCTTTGTCAAATGTACAGATGCTACCCAGTAGAGCAACGCGCTCGTTCGATGGCACAGTTGACTTAACAACCGACTTATCGCTCGTAATAGATGTATCTGGCATTGGAGGTGGGGGCGGACATGGACTCTTAACTGTTGATGATGCTGCTGTTCTGCTAATCTCGTTGTTATTTCGCATGTCCGAAGAACCTTTATAATATAAAAAAATTGTCTGATTAATATTATTCCTTTTTATTTTTAATATCTAAAATCTAAAACATATTCCTACACGGATTAAAAGAAAAGAGAAGAAAAAGAAAGATACAAAACTTAACTTATGTTATAAAAAATAAAACCTATTAAAACAGAAAAAAGATAAATTTTGACTTTACTTTTTAAGTTCAGTTTGCTTGATTTTTTCCTATTAATTTATCGTGATTTAATTAATTAGATAAATTATAATTCACTAACATGATATTTTTTAAATTAACAGATCCCTCAAACTAAGCACTCAATTTTATTGATGCTACTCGTCATTAATGACACTCAATAATCCTATATGAAATGAAATAATTGCAGAGAAATTGATTAATTAGCTTTTCTCTTAAATGCTCGATTTAATACATTATTAAACATATAATTACACGGCAACAAAAATTAGTAATTATATATTGTATTATTATTATAATTTGTATTATTATTATTATTATTTAAATATTTATTGAACTCTTACTTTATAACTTCCGAATTTTACTTTTAAAAATTCATTAAAAAAAGGAAAATTACACAAATAAAATAGAAATTACATAAAAAATAATGAACCAAAAAAAACAATAATGAATTCAAAACAACATTTCAAAACAAATATTATATACATAAACAAAATAGTATTTGAAAAAGAACACAAAAAGTGAATGTGTTTGAAAAATTGATCTGGAACTACAAAATGAATACTAATGACGTTGCTAATAGACATACGTGAAATCACAATGAACGCAGTATGTGCCATCAACTTTTGTGTCCAGCTATTTCAGAAATACAGAGATGATATACAACCAAAAAACAATTACAATACATAATTAGAAGCCATTCAGCGAAATTTAAATAATCTATTATACCTTGCGAAGGTGGTGTTAAAGTTCCAACACTTGTAGCCGTTGACGTACTAGTGGGACTATCGGATCTTTCTGGACTTTTGCCGTTTACTTGTTTTGTACCATTTGTGCCTAATAAACTACTTCCACGTTGTTCTTGGGCTAGTTTTTGTTCCTTTTTCTACAATAAATCAAATCAATATTTTTCTACAATTATCAAATAAAATGACACACAAAACATTATATAAATCTATATTAAATGAAAATATACCAATTTATGTTTTCGTTTTTTCATTTCCTCCTCGGAACTCATCTTCTCTTGAACTTTAACGAGTTTCTTTTGATGTCGCGCTACTTTTTGTTCGTCCATCAATCTCTGCTCGGCCTTGTTGGTCGCTTCGATTAAAGCATCTTTCAAATGGCTACTAAGCTTGAAGTGTGGTTTCTCAACGGAAGTAGAACGGATGGCTCGTTTGGCGGTTTCAAACAATGGATGATCCATCAGATGATTTACGGACGGTAAATCCTGCTTCAATGCTTCGGGTGACAATATCACTTCCAACAAATTTTTCAAACATGGATCACAGTTTGGCATTTCCGAACAAGTTGCTTCGAGTAATGGTCTTCCGAAGGCCATCTCGTATAACACATGACCAAATGCATAAACGTCCACTTGTATCTATTTTTTAATTCAATTATTATTATTAGCTTTTTTACTCATAAATTTTAGTTAATTAGATAATGTTTTTTTGTGGTGTAAATAAATTTACCGTTGCATGTAATTTTCGTCTCTGAACGACATAAGGACGATAAAACGCTGGCAATCCAAGGAGACCGTTTTCTATATCTAATAATTTTGCACCTGTCGATGTTAAAACTACATTTCCAGTATGCAAATGGCCATAAGACAATCCCTTTTCATGCAAGAAATTTAATGCCTCCAAAATCTAAAAAAAACACACACACACATTTTTATTTATTTTTTGAGATGAAAAAAGTAGAATACTTCAATAATTCTTCTTTTACAGTAATGCCTAACATACTTGATAAGAATAAGTCGCAATTTCGGAAGTCGTTAGAGATTTGGTTTGCTTTGGATTGCCATATTTTTTGATAAAAGGCTGCTTCGGTTTAGCAATGCAGAGAACGTCGCGCAAAGTTCCCTCGGGATGAAAACTTCGGATAGTTAACGCGCCATTATCACTGACATGTTGATGAACAATTGGCTCTATATACACATGTTTCAATGTTCCTAAACTTTTAAAAACACCTTGCATATCCTTGTCCTGCAAATGTTTGTCCGGACCGAATTCCACCCAAGCAAGTAACAATTCCTGCTTTGGATTTTGCCGATTTTTCACCGTATAATAATGCTTTCTCAACCGCCATCCCATATCGGGAATGGCTTTGCCGACCTCAAAGTTAGCATCGCTGCGAAGAGCAAGTGACACCTGTTGTAACGCTATTTCTGCAATAAAAATATTTTCGCAATTTATTTTGTACATTAATTTTATTTTGTATATTATTTTTAAAAGTTAGTTACAAACCATGTAAAGGTGCCGTATAGTTCTCCGGATCTAGGAACTTTTTCATAGACAAAGACGATGCTAATATAGGATTCATTAGTACAATATTTAAATAATTCTGCAACAAAAGAAGAAGTATGAGAGAAATGTAATATAATATAATATTATAATAATGATCATAAGTAATAAACATACCTGTAGTGCTATTTGTCTCCGAGCTATAAAGTCCGGTTCCATATTACCAATGATCCTTTTTGGTGGTAAAGGTAAATTAAGACCAGAGGTGGACAAAATTGTGTTGAGTTGAACAAAGTCATTGTAACGTCGATATACTCGCCAAGATTTTTCTGGAAGTGGACCTCTTTGTACTCTAATTACATATTCCTGTAAAATAATCTTTTTATTTAATTTTATCTTTTTTATCATTAATTAACTTATTACATTTACAAAGAATGAAATCAAAGCATTATTTAAATTTACTTTGCTAAAGAATTAATTAACGATGCATAATATCTTTAGGCTAATAATTAAAATTAATTAATTTAATCTCATTACTATCTAACCGTAAACTATAGACACATTTTACGACGAATCATTATCTGTTAGAAATTGCTAAATGTATGAGATAAATCCTTCTCAAGTTTCTTTATCGTCAACACGAAAAATAATAAGTCACAGTTAATCTAAGATAAAGTTATATTATATTTATCAACAAGAGAACAAGTAACAAATAACTTATAATGAAACAAAGCTTGTAGTTATAATATAATTAAACAAACGGAAAAGTCACAACAGAATACATATTAAAATTATATAATTTAACAGTTTACATAAATTTTGCTTATTAGCTTAATTTCTTTTCTTCTTTTAATTACATAATATAATTTCCATTATATAATTATATCATTGTGAAATGATAAAATGTAATATATTAATGTTTTAAAAGTTTTACAATGTTAGTTTGCATATTAAATTTAAGCATTCATTTATAAACAATTGTTTTTGTTTTTATTTATTTTACACAATAACAATCAAAATAAACGTAAGACAAATAATAAATTATAAATAAATAATAAATAAACGTAAATAAACATAAAAATATCATGAGTATTTTGAAAATAATTTGCAACATTTATAAAACTAATGATGAAAAGTCTTAACAACAGAAATTCGACCCTACAGTACATATATATACATAATATACATATATATATGAATCATAGGTAAAGACACGGGGTGTAAGTGGCGGAAAAGAGTGAGAGAGAGAGCAAGAAATATACTGAACCGTATGTCCGTCGATGGTTCTGGCATTTTCAATGACGGCTGACAGCTTCTCCGTGTCATCTAGAAGGACTTTACTGGTGTACTTTTTCTCGAACAAAGCCATCGCATTGTAGTCCGAGCGAGCGCAGAGCCCGTTCTGGGCAGACTGCGAATTTCCGTCGCGTAATTTCCGCGCGGCGCCATATACATATGACGCGCCTCAACTTCATTTCAACATCCGAATTAATAGGAATAATCACACTATAATCACACAACTGCTTGCTTTTCACACACCACGCACACTAAACCACATTTAATTGAAACAATAAATCTCCCCGGTTAATCACTTTGGAGCACAAAGTTTATGGATTTGTTGTTCACATGAGTTTTGACAGGTTTAAGGGAATGAAGTAGGAAAAGTAGCTTTTTTTTAACATAGTTTGTTTGTTTGTTGGTGAATTAAACGTGCAGACAGAAGAATTCGTTCACGGCCAACGATGACGCCCCGATCGACGAGAGACAACACCGTGCGCGCGCTCACTACGTAGATTCCACATTTCACTCTTGCCAAACGTTAAATCGACAGATCTCTGCGAACGCACAGGCGCGCTATGTCATCGGATGGCGCGGTGTTTTGAATTTGACATTAGGATATACAAATGTTCAAATAGGCGTTTTGTGAATTTATGTGCATTTATTTTGAGATGAGGAATATACTTTAATTGTTGTTATGTAAAATAAATGCGAATTGTATAAAAGCATATATTTCTTAACTGTTGTTAATTCGATATGTATAATTTTATATATAATTATATGTTTTTTATATCAATGTCAAATTATATTACAATAAACGTGTAAAATCGATGTAAATTTAACGTTATTTGCATGTATTTAAAAAATGTATGAGATGTATGATTCTAGTTTAAAATATTTTCTAATAACAGTGTTGAATACTTTGACATTATCATATGTTGGTGCAAAGGATCTCTATCAACATATATATAGTAATATAATAAAAAGTGATCTTATTTTTATGTTATTATATTAAATAAATAAATCATTAGTCATTAATATAATGTATAATAAAATTTCCCTTTTTTAATATTAATTTATGCACTGCATAGTATAATTTATAGATGGACTGATTTAAATCTTTCAAATGTAAGAGAATCCCTGAAAGTAGACAACACGAAATGTTTAAGGCAAAAGTGTTTAACCTGTATACAGGAAGTAAATTTTTTAAATATTACAAGGATGTAAAGTGATATCTGGGAGATACAGACAAATATATAACAAAATACTATAGATTTCTTGATACAAGTTATTGCAAATTTGTTTTCTGTATGGTTGTAATGATACATACAAAAAAATAAAAAGTAATACATCTTTCTGATGACCCTACCCTTACGGACGAAGATATTAACAACAATTTTATATTTTATTATATCGTAACTATTGCCGCATTTTTATATAAATTATACATATATTTTATATATTATATAACATTTTTATAAAGTGATATATATACAAAATGCATTTTTTTATATTTCATTAAAAAATATAAAAACTCTATTTTATATATATAAAATTATATCAAAAATATATATAATACATACAAATGTATATAACATTTATATATAACTAGCTGAAGCCCCGGCTTCGCCCGGGCGAAACCCTGTGACCCCAAACTTCCTGAAAACTTTCTGACAACTCCCTGAAAACCCCTTACAACCCCCCGACTACCCCCTGAAAATCCCCGACAACCCCCGACAACCCTCTGAAAACCCCTGAACAACCCCGTGACACTCCCCTGATAACCCCCTGACAACCCCCTGATAACCCCCTGACAATCCCCTGATGACCCCCTGACAACTGCTTAAGGGGAGGGGATCCAAAATCGAAAAAAAAAATTTTTTTTAAAAACTACTTTATATATCGCAATTTTATACAGCCTACGGCACTTTGGAGGACTTCAGCTAGTTGCTCTCAAAATTTGAGCAAAATCGGTTCGGTAGATTTTGCGTGATTGAAATACAAACAAACAAACAAACAAACAAACAAACATATTTTGAATTTTATATATTAGTATGGATTTATATAAAAATGCGGCAATAGTTAGTATATAATAAAATATAAAACTGCTCTTTATATTTTCGTCCGTGAGGGTATTAACATTGAATTTCTCGTAGTTAACGCAAATTTAACTTTGAGCCAATGAGTTTCCTATGATTTAACTTTACGGTAATATTAAAAATTACATATTTATTAGGTACCGAAAGTATTTGCAAAAGTAAGTGCATTTAATATTATATCATTATTATCATTAAATCACTACTAATGATTTTTAAAGAAAGTCTTTCTCTTTTTTTTATATTTTAAATTTCTCATTTTATATACATATTTGAAGTAAATTTATGATAAATAATACTAATTAGATAATAATTAATGATTAAAAAATACAAACTTTATAAGCAGAAGCATACCCTTATACAAATAAAATATGTTTCAATATAACTATATAGAGTTATAGTATATTGTACAACTAGTGGGAAAAGTTGGCGATTCCACGAGCGTGTGAAATGACGTCACGAGCGAAGCGAGTGATGTCACACACGCTCGTGTGT
>JABFPJ010002195.1:0-20849 GCA_022817425.1 Gryon sp. ZL-2020
GCAATATGCTCTAAATCTTATGATGGCAGTCCGGTATTCAATCCGGATAGCGCTCCTTATCCGGACTGTGTCCAAACTACGAATCCAACCTTGTTCCATGCTAATTTTCGTCTGGTAGAGCAGTTATTCAGACTGCTCTGCCAGCCTCCATCCGCCTTATTGCCGGACTTATTTTTTCCACGCGGGATGCAATAATGACAAGAATAATTAATTAATTTAACATTATAGTTCTGTTGTTGTCCATAATACTCTAAATATGTAATTATCTTCTAATGTGTTCATTTTAACTTGAAAGATAATTTCGCTAGAATGAAATAATTCATATTCATCGTTTTGTACAACTCGAGATGGTTGTGTGAGCTAAGTTTCGATATCTCATGAATCGTAGATTAACACAAGCGGTGTTGTGAGTTACAGCATGTATGTATATATACGAGTGTACTGGGGTCGATTTATCGAGTCAATAAAGTACACTGTCTCGTTGGCTTGAAGAAAATAAAGTTGCGTGTTAGAATTACAGAAATGTCTCCGTATGTCGCGACTCGTTACCGAATCGTCCTTTTATATTGCGAGACTTACCGCAGATTACTCTGGTGTTATTACGCAATGCTCCGTATAAAATTTGCGTTAACAGAACTTGTAAGTGAAAATAAATGATTTTCATACATTTTCGGACTTTTAGTTTCCCAGTGTGAATAAAGTCATATTTAGTTATTATTCCACCTTAAATTAACAGACAAAAGTAAAGAATTCCTTAGCATTGTAATGTAACTTAAAAAACATTACATCATAAAGTATTATTCTTATGTATATGTTTTTGTCATTATTATATTATTATAATAACTTTTAAATAATATAATCTATTTAATGACAACATACAATGTATTCTTGTTATAAAATCAAAATTAATAAGAAAATACTAAATTTGAATACTATTAATCAATCGTAATCTTAAATGAACATAATTTGTGTCATTATATCTAGTTGACAGAGATGACGTACTTGTGATTATATTGATCAAATCGCAGTGATGGACATAAATTAATGGTTTCAGAAATATAAATATGTTCGAATCGTTTTGCGTTTACGTCACCGCAATTGCAAAATATTCTTCAATAAAAAAGTTGTTCTGCAACGCAAGGCGAACATTAATTGGTTTCATTTAAGAATCGTTACATGACGAATATAAGTGATTAATATTTCTTCATTAATTGATACACCATTTCATTTCAAATTTTCTTCTACAATGTATTTTTTCTTTACGAATATTGCTGTTTCATTATTCACATTTTACATTATTATTATTCCGTTTTATTGATTTGGTAAAACTGCATTGTACCTTTGCACCAAAATACATCGATTCAACAATTACGGTAATCAAAAGTTGTCGAATAGAATAGAGAAAATTGTTCATAACTAACGAGCTTGACGACGTTCACGTTTGTTATCAAATTGTCCAACGATTTATTTGCCAAATAAAAAAAAGATTTTGGTGTTTGTGTCATTGATTTTTAACATCTGACTGTCGCTACTAGAAGTCATTCTATATACTTCAATTTCCAATCCAATCATTTTTTTCAATACTCTTTTAGTTAAAATTCTATAATTAAATGAAATCATATCAATTAAAATATTTTTTAAAGTAATTATTTAAATTTAAGGATTATTTGTTTAATAAATGATTTGAACATAACTAAATTATACTGCTTATATTAAGTTACTTCTTTTATAAATTAAAACCTCTTTTTTGTCCAAAGCACAGAGTATATAACAGGACTACGACATCTCGTCGATGTAAAATGCGAGATAATTTGAACCCACACAGTTACAAAATGTGCGCGTATCTTTGCGATTATCTTTGTAACATCGTTGGAGTCTTATTTTGAAGTAACGATTATCTCCGCGGTCTGATTGCCTGTGCAAATTGAGAGACCGGAACTCTCGATCGGCGCTCCTAATTACGCGTCGGCGGGAGACAGTCGAAGCAACGTGTCACAGATTGAGGGGAAACATGAAACAGATTTATTGACAACTCAGACACCGAATCTATTAAGAGAATAATAGCTGTTGGTGTAACTTTTAACACCACTGAGTGCCTTAATTGTAACAAAATTGACTTTAATACAATAATTGTGGTTTATGATTTTAAAATAGTAAAAGATTTATAACAAAGAAACCCAATTTTCGTTTACCAAAAGCAATTTTTATTATATTTTTATATCTTCTTTATGTATTTCTTAATATATTTAAATCTTTATTAAGTATTGTCAACGAAGGATTCATTTATTTTCCTTGAGAATAAAATTCCAAAATGATACTTGTATGTTATACTTGCGAAAATACATTAATGTACTAAAATATGTTGAACTTCACAGTTAGCTAATGGAAAAACAACAACAACAGTTTAATCAAGATAGTTATGAACTTTTCATGATCGAAATAACTCACAAAGAATTTGTAATTCAGGGTGTAAGGTAATACCAAGTTAATTAATTTTATAATCGAGGCAGGCTCGTCTGGCATTCTGACGGAAAATAATAATTCGAAAAAGCGAGATACTAATTTTTGATGCAATATTCTCCGTGTCGGAAACTACGAAGATACCAAACTTTTTTCTCCAACACTATACATTTCTTTGCTTGCTAATTATTGTATTAATAAAATTAAGATATCTTTACGAGAATCTCGAGCGTAAATCGTTTCTTATTGCTACGAGTGTCCTAAAGAATCGGGGTCGCATTCACATGTTATCTGATTAAGATTGAATTTGTTTAGAGACTTCGTTCATGAATAGCAGCCTCACGAGATAAGGTAAATAAAATGTATACGAAGAAGACTCGAATGTTCAAAAGATGCACACTATCGTTTTGTTTTACTCAAAAGTTACTTTTAAATTTATAAAAGCTACTAATTTTCGTTATTATTTCTTCAACTCATTTCTTTTACATGCTCGTGAAAAATTATTTCATTATATACTCAGAAAATGTAAAATGATAATATTTCGCATTATGAAATAAAAATGAAATATCTAAAATGTAATAAAATATACTATTTTAAGTCGAGATTTAACCATAAATTTCGTTTATACAATTTAAATATGAATTGAATGCAATATTCAAATATTTATCTAATTTGAATAGTAAAATTTTTAAGCTTTCATTGGATTTCGTTTATTTCTGCGCACAATTTTTGGCGTAAAACATTTATATTCACTGCGTATATTCATTTCGATGTATATTTATTTCCACGTAAATTTATTACAGCGTACTCATGTCTGCGTTAATAATTTGTTTAAGTTCACAAAGATATTAAGATCGTATTAAAATATAAATACGCTGAAACGTGAAATTTAATGTTATTTTCGTTAGTTTTATAAAAAACAATTTTTCATTTATTGATCTAAATAATTTAATTATATAAATTGAAAAGTAACAAAAATGATGCAATCTATAAAAAGCTAATAGAACATGAAATGAGTTCAATGAAGTCATAATACCTTATATGCAAAAATCAAAATTATTGATTTACAGGTTTCAAAGCGACAGCTTTGAAATTATTTCTACGTTCAAGGCTTAATGCAGAATGAATGAACGCGTGTGAATAAAAAAGGGGTTAACTACCAGTTGAAAATAATATACATATATATATATATGGTTTGAATCGTCACACGTAAAGACTAAAAATGTAAATGCGTTGCATATGAGGATTCGTTGTCAATGGCATCACCCTATCGTGGTGTCTCGAAAATCACCAAGGGTCGAATGTTTGTGCACCCGTCCCTAAAGACCCGGCGCAGCTCGTTAAAAAACAAAACGAGTGGCAGATAAGGCTCACGAGCTTCGACCTCGTGCAACGGAAGGATGATACACGCGCAGATAGGAGCACTCTCGAATAAGAAGGGCGTCGGGTTAAAATCTCGAAGTCACTTTTCGGACTCCCAAGGGATGTCCTATAAAACAAAACCGTCGGCAGCCGCTATAACTTCTCATTCGCGCGGCTAAATAAAAGCCTGATTTAAGGAATTTACAGAGTGAACGAACAAAACGACTGGAAAGAGGCTGCTATTAAGGCTCACCCAAACAAGTTTCTCAGATACTTTTCATCGCCTTCAAGTGAGGCTGCACATAAAACAAGTAATAGCTTCCTGTGATAATTCATTCAGCAGCCTCCTCACCTACACTCAAACATTTTTCCAACTATTTGTAATTCTAGAAATATGCACTTAATGCAAATCGTTCTTCTTTAGCATGTCAATTTTTCATTACACGTTAATAACCTTTTTGCGAAAGTAAAATTAGTGTTCAAAACTTACATGTCGTCCAATTTGAAAACTTCGGAGACTTTTTAGTTAATTTCTAAAAACCAATGAATTATTTAAGTTTAATTAATAATTTAATATCCCAAATTAAAAGTGTTTTCAAATTATAGAGTTTTCATGACGCAGATAATATTAATGCTAATCATTCAATGGATATTAAACGAACTATAATTACCTTATTTAATATCTCGTTTTTTATATAACCTCTTTAACTCCAGTAATATAGATTGTTCTCAACGTTGATTACATTTAAAAGACTTGTAACACAATTAATTAAGTGATTTTAAAATCAATTTTAAACTTAAGTATACTGATTCAAAACAATTTCAATAATTTACATTTAGGATAATGATAAGCATGAGCAAGGCGTTAAGGTAACAGTTACTCAAAAGTTTTGCACAAACGATAACAAAGTTTCAAATAATAATTAATTAATGATTATGGTGATTGGTATGTAACGAAAACTGCCCCAAGCTTAGAATTCTCTTGCTCACGCCTTTATTATATAATAACTAGAATCTTCTATGGAATTTCGAGAAGTGCTTGTAGTTGTTATTAATGGCTATAACTGCACGATGGCCCTTGTATCACAATTTTTTACCACAAAGATGACTTAAATAAATCTCAACACAAAGCTGTCGAAACAGACGCGTTGTCTATAATGAAGAATTTAAATTTAGATGTATAGCTACCGTGGATACAGAGGTATATATATAATATAATCATGAATAATTTATACCTCGTCAATTCACTGAGTTATTCGACACATTTGAGTGAAACCTTACTGCACTTACTTTGTTTCTGTTATTATTTATCTTTATGTAAACTATCGATCTCGAATCTCGCAAATTATTTTAATTTATTAGTTTACATTATTTTTATAGAGTATAAATAAACAATCGGATTCTGTGTATGAATTTGAAGTGATGTTTCTTTGAACAAATACTTAACTTCACAGAGTAACGCAAGTATTATTTACACAAGAAGAAGTTATTTATAAGTTTTGATAAACATTATTAAGAACTAAAAAGAAGTATTTTAAAAGTTTTTTACTTTTTGTTGTCATATTGATTGATTATTTATCGCATAAAATGTGGAGAATGAATTCATTACTGCTGCGATGAAAATTTGCTTGTTTGAAAATCGATGAACTTTTTGTCACGTTGTTGATCACAAATATATGGCAAAAATTCAAATTTGTAACAAGTTTCTCCTTATTTACATGCTTACCACTGTACGTTAAATCTGCATTTTAAATTTCATGAATGATACGCGAAGAAAAATGTATTTCATCCTTTAATATAAATTCTGCAGGAGGATTACCATAATTTACAGGCATCTCGCTTATATTTCTATAAATTCCAATAAAAAGAAAAAAAATATTGGCGTTGTGAATAATTTCAAGAGTTTTCGACCGTGACAGATTTTACTAGGTCAACATATATTTTTTACAAACTCGCTCTTCTGAAATTCATATTCAAAAAATATCAAATTGCTTATTTTAATACGTTCATTGTATACAAACTAAACACACTGCCTAAATAGACTGTAGTAATTTCATAATGAATAAATTACTACCATATTATAAACGATTTCGCCTTGCGGAAACATAAATTTTCTTAAGATTAAACTCGATTTACAGATACGTTCAAATGTTTATTGATTAAATATTTTGACTTCACTAAATCGTATATATTAGTTTTAAGATTGCCTAATAGATCTATGATCTCTGTTTACACTTCTGAGATTAATATATCTTCTCATTTTTTCACTTCCTTTAAATATTTTTTTTTCTACTTCAAACAAGTATTTTATTTTCATATATTTTAATCATAATATTAAATAATAATATGAAATAATAAGTTTATTATTTATTTAATTATATACTCTAATTATTTTAAGTAAAATCAGAGCGAAATAAATTACACTGAAACAAATAAATAGAACACTGAAACAACAAAAATTAAAAATTGCTTGACAATTTTAACTTGAATTAAAAGACAACATACTCCCAGTAGTGACGTCATGATCAGTCAGACAGTTTTTACTATGGTACAATATCCTCTTTGCCGAAAAAGTTTAGTTTTTTCAAATGTCAAGTTCAAGCATAACTTAAAAGTCCTGCAAAAAATTACTTTGTTTTATTCAAACTATTTCTGCTTGCAATGTTCTGACAGTTATTTTAGTGTTTTTATTTCAGTATATATCACCGGTATATACATTTACAATATATTCTTGACATTTAGGTTAGGTACCCGTTGACAGTCTAAATACTTACAATTTGTTGCAGAATATCCAAGAAAATGTAACACTGTTATGAAGAACTGAAAAACGTTGACGTCGAAAAGTTTACTGATGAAGTAATCGTATTCGCACAAGTGCGAGTTCTGTGAAGACTTATGAGTATGTAATAAGTGTTGGATGAGAGAAAAAGACTTGGGTGTTGAGAGACATAATTGTTACAAGAAGAAATTAACTTCTTGTTCTCTGAACAAAAGAGACAATAATGATGTATCAAGGCCGGTATCATCGTGTAAATGCTTTTTTCTGCACTTTCTTTCAATTGTCACAGCATTACCGTAACATGAGAATATACTTTAGCACACGTCAACGAAGTTATGACACGATTTTCTCTTGAATGTTTGTCGTCGAGAAGCTCTCATTTTATGTGATGTTCTTATTAATTGAGGCATGGCGCAAACTCGTTATGTTCTTAGTGCCGATAAAATGATACATCACGAATAATGTCTATTGTATTGTATTGCAAATCAAATGTAAAATAGTGAGTAAAAAAGTTATAATATGCATCTGCATAACATACCCTTGTGAATCGAATTAACCGCAACATATTGATACTATACTTTTATATTTATAAAATATATGAAGTATATTTGTATGCAGAATGTATTTCTAATTGTTTTTCTTATTAACTTTGTTTATCATTTCATGAAAGTTTTACTCTCTTTTTCCGAATTCTGTGTATTAGAAAAGTACTTTTTGCGTCTTCTATCTATTCGTAAGAAATAACATATTTAATATAAAAAAATTCACATAGCAAGAAAACTCGTAACAAACAGTCGTAAAACTGGTATTAATGTTAAAGATGACATTTTGTAATCATCGTAATATCATCAATACTATTGATTAGTCGACAAAAATTTACCAAACGTGTGCACGTGACAAAAAACTGGAAATTAACGGTGACCGCAATTTTTGGTTTCAGTGTGCAACTGCAATGGACATGCAAGAAAATGTATATTCAACAACGAACTCTACAAGTTGTCGCGCAAAGTGAGCGGAGGAGTCTGCATACATTGCAGACACTCTACTGAAGGCCGATATTGTAACGAATGCAGGAGTGGTTACTACCGAGACCCTACCAGAGCTATAACACATCGCAGGGCTTGTATACGTAAGTAAATATTCGACATCGTCAGACAACAGATAATGACACATATGTGAAACGTAAATACTTTCTTTCAAATAGCTTTCTTACACTTTTCCTTCCTGAAAAGACTGTACGTAATTTAATCTTAAAAGTCGATTATACAGTTATGTTCTCGGCATATCACATGGCCAGTCAAGTCATTGATTAAAAAGATTACTTCGTGTTTCCGAGAAAAATGCAGTGTTAATGACACAAAAAAACTTGCATATATTAATCAGTTGACCATAATATTAATTTTCAAGTTAAAAAATGATGGAATAACAAGAAAAATGAAGTAAAATTAAATTAAAATTAAAAATGTCAATGTTTATTATTTGTAAATTTTGAAGATTAAAACCATTTCGTTTATGCTTAAGAAATGCGTTTTAAATATAACGACATCTGAAACAATAAAGAAGAATGCGATTCGTGCGTTATCTCATGAGGAATGCACGCACCGGCACTCTACACAACGTTTATCTACACTTTGCTTGCTCGAAGGCGTCGGTAAAGCTATACTTGGAAGAAACAGCCGCATCCTTCAGATCTGGCCTCACGGTCGCGAGTACGTTCGCTTCGCATAATCTATTTCTTACGTCGCGAAACAATTATTGTAAAAATCTTTTGGGAAATCCGAGGAAGATTTATCGTCGAAAAATATTGCGCTAATGTTATCGTATATTTCATGCGCGTATTTTTACTTTTGATTGGTGTCTGATAAAAAATTTATGATTTTTCAAGCGTTTATCTATTCAGAGAAAAACAGAGGTTTTCTTTTCATTTTTTTGATAGTTTGATTCTAGATTTAAATATCAGATTCATTTTATAATATACTGTTTTAGGTATAAATACTTTTATTATTTATAAGTATCCAGTAATTTAGTTCAGATTACTTTGAAACAACAGAATTCATGACATAATTTTAATAATTTATATTTTACAAAGTGATTGTTTGCTGTCAAAAGAGAAATTTTTGGGGTTTGAAACAATATAATTTTTGAAGATAATTACGAATTATATTTAATTTATCAAAATTGTTTAGAAACATAATATTTTCCTCAAATAAAAAAACAACCTTTTTTAATAAAATATATAAGTGTTAAAAACATATGCATTTTATTTACTGCTATTATCTTATATATTTAAACGATAAAGACGAAAGTGCGATAAAAGAATGATTGTGGTTTTTGGGACAACGCTCTTTGCGTTTAACAAAGATAAAGGTGTTATTCGAAGAGTTAATTCAAGGTGTGCGCACCAAAATCACGATAAACACACATTCTCTTGCAAAATTTGTGCGTGGAACTTTTGTCCTTTTCATATCACGCGCATCTCAGCGGTTTCCATTTCACATCGCACCCGTCTGAAGCGACGCAAATGTATTCCGACCAATTCTGCGTGGCCGTGGCGGTATCAGCGAGCAACATCGAGTGAAATGGAAACGCGACGGCCGGTACACGCTTACTTTGCAAGACAATACAACACACACTAACGATGTATCCGCGAATGCCGACTGCACGTTCTCATTTATCCGGGTTTTATCTGCAGGGGATTTTCGCCAATTTTTGCCGAATGGACGTCGTTATGTTGAATGGCTCAATTTAAAAATACCAGGAAATGGAGAACGAGACATTCGGCCGTTGAAAGTTGCCATTGAGTTATGCGATAAGAATATCAATAATAGTGCCGGGTAGACGAAGAAGACATAGTAGAGCGTACAGCAAAAGGATTGAGCGACACTTAATGCAAAAGACATTTTTCTCAATTGGTCAATACTACAAAAGTGTTTCGTATTTGTAACGAAAATTTATTGGCATTTTATGTGATTTCGGATGAAATAAATCACGACTTTTATACAAAAATTTATACGACGACGACTGGTTGAGCTTTAATAAAAGATATGGCATTTCATATTCCATTTTTCGTGGGCGTTTGTAGGGTTTCATTTTTACTGATAGATCATAAAGTTGAGTTGCATTAGTTTAGCCGAATCATCTATTATTCCGAGAATATTGCGACGTATGGCCTACGAGTGATTCTGATACTGCCATTAATTCTTATATTCCATTTTGTTGAATATTCACTTTTTAAAAGTGAAACTACTTCTTATTTTCATTCGTCCGAAATAGATTTCAGTTAACAGAAAATATAGCAGTTGTAATGTTCCACAAATCATACATGACATCGTTCGAAACATATATGGAATGGCGCGTCCGTAATACTAAAATTTGATATCACCAAGCATTTCCCAGTCACGATAATATTTATAAATTTAGACAAAAAGTGTAGACAAAAGAAAATATCCGACAGATCGGAAATTCAATAAACGATATTTCAAATTTCATAAATAATCTTATCGTTGACCATCTAAACCTAAAGTAAATAACAGTAATTCCATAACTAATATCAATTTTGTTTATTTTAAGTTTTATCATGAAAATCCATCAAAAACTATTAACATTTTATAAAAATATCTATCACATAACAAAAATCAGTTACAATAATCTCTCAGCGAGGTCTTTTACATTATATCGTAATATCTACATCTGATTTATTATCGGTTTTGCTATTAGATTTAATGCAACATTCACTTCAAAACATATCCTGTACAGATGTCTGATGTACATTAAAGTTGCTCCGTGAGATTTGCATCTGATCTTACGTTAGATTCTGACATAAGTTTTGATAGGAAATGCATCGTGTTCTCGAAGGTTTGCGTGAATGAACGGAAGCTTAGTTCTAGTCTGTGTTGAAAGTGTTATATAGCTCTTTTGGTGCAAAGTAATATCAGAAGCTCTCTGACCCTCTTTGCATAGTACGCGTGACCATACTGAAACGATACGTTTCAAGCATGTTCTCATCTCCGCTTTTGCCGCGCTTCCTTCAAACCCCACTAATTTCACCCTGTGTTTACTTTGACCCCTTTAGCAGCTTCGGGCAAGGGTTGCTTCTCAAACAGATATTCGGTCACCGAGACACTACCAACTGCTCTACGCAGTGCGCACAACCACTTTGCATCGATTGCGATTGCTTCAGGCGACAAAACGCGTTGTTTTAATTCTCATACGTCATTTGCATGTGCGTTTTGTCGAGCGTAAAGCATATATGCGCGGATTATAATTATGAAGCAGCCGCCAATGCCTGACCAACGACATACGAAGTACCATGATTTTACAGATCATTTGAAAGTAACAAACGAAACTTGATAATTATCTTTGATGTTTCAATAAACTTACTGTCGATCGTTAAGTATATATTATTTAATTACAATGCAGAGAATGATTTTGATATTATCGCACTGCAGCATATTTGACAGCATTGATGATTATCTACTGTGCATAAATTATTGAACAAATATGTCATAAAGTATCCGACAATAAATCTTTTTTTGTAACAGAAACATAATGTAAAAAGTGACAGTATAAATACACAACAACCATTGAATAATTCAGTAGCTGATTAGTATTGCAATATTTACTACTAGAACAAATCGTTTGACAAATTATATTAGTCGTTTGACATTTAAATAATGGCATTTCTCGTTGTTTCGCTGAATTCATATCAAAACTAATATTTTTCAAAAAACTATAAGTAATAGTATTATTGTAATCACACGAGGAAGGGATTTCTGTTTGTTTCCCATGGTGCAAACGGTATTTTTCGTTACGAGGGAACGAAAAAATGCACTTTTCAAAAACCTCCTAAGAGTGAAAAGTACGTTTTTCGTGGCTGAGTAACGAAAAAAATAATTAAACCATATAAGTTTTATCTTTTATAGTTGTTTAAATTTAGAAAATGTGTTTAAAATGCTTTCACTTAATAAAATGAAACATTTTTTAATTAGATACACATACATATTACGTTTAATCTTATAAAAATACTCATTTTGAATTTGTAAAAGTACGTGTTTGCAGATTTACTTGAACTAATACTTCGTACTTTGAATTTCACTAACGAACAATTCAATTTGAAAAGTGAACGGTAGAGATAATAGAATTTTTCCGTTCGGTCTTTAATAAAGGGCTTAACCGAGTCTACGTCAAGACATCGTGCTCTGAATGCAAAACATCCTGCATTCATCGTTCATTTGAATGCAATATATCATTTTCGTTGTAAAATGTCAACATGAAACGTCATTAAACTGACCGATTCGTATTCGCAGGGTGCATAAATTGAATAGTCAATTGATTTGATCTGAACATCTTGTGATAAACAGATCGAGAATTTCTGGCACGGAACTGACATGATGTGCAGGTTTAAACGCCTGAACAAAGCCAATTCTTGATTTTATTCCATTTTAAAGCATTAGTTACTCGCCACCACATCAGAGTAAAAAGAGCTTCATCTATTAATTCTATTAATCCTATACTAGATATTGGATCAAATTAATTTCAGTGTTTGTACTATATTGTATTGACTATGCTAATTTGGTTGATGAATTTAATAAAATGAGGATTATGGTCTAGTCTGAAACTTTCGTTTACACTGCATATTTGCATACAAAATTATTTAACTATTTTTAAAAATTATTAATATTGTTATAAAAATAAGATATCAGACATTTATAATAAAATATTTACCAAAAATGAAACAAATTTCATATAGAAAAATAACTGTTTCGTTTATTTATAAATAATTGAAGAAGTGAGTTTTATATAAGTAAATAAATGTAATGGTTTATTTAACGCATTTTATGTAGCCGGCTGAATTGAAAGAAATGTTTTTTTGTTTAGAACAAAGTTTAGAACAAAGAAAGTTTAGAACAAAGAAATCAGATTATACATTTTCATTAAATAAAACATCATAACCAGCTGACCTATGAAATGTATTATAAATCGATAATCAAAATGTGCTTGAAGATTGTTTTTTATTTATTATCAATGAATTTTGAATGGATTGTAATACAGTATTTTGCATATTGTTTAACCGTATTTTCTGGCAAGTAAAATCCCAATGATCCGTATCAACCTTGCGTGTGGCCGCAGGGATAAGTTGTTGAAGACGACGTGTAAGGAGAAGTAGAAGCACAGAGAAGATGAAGAAGCAAGTGAAATAAAACGGGAAAAAAGAAAAAGGAAACAAGCAGCAGTATCTAGTTACCGCGCGGACAGGATGCTCAAGACTCTTCTACCTGCCTCCTTTTAATTTATTCGCACGTCCTGGTGCGCATCGCATATGCCGGAGTCCTCTCGGGATTCCCTCTCTGCAATCTGCTCGCTTCGTTTTCGAGATGATTTGCACACTACCATACAAACCACCTACGCCTAATACACCTAAGAATTATATATTGTCAAGCGAATCATAAATACGTTCATTTTCTAAACGAGGACACATCGTGTTGTATGTAAAGTGTTCTGGTTTTTTGGAATCGTACATTAACAGTTCGGGAATTTCTGTGATGATTTGTGAACTACCGTAGAAGAAATAATGTCACTGAACTTGAACAGGATAATCCGAATTTATTTTTTAATGCTTATAATGTGAAAGATATTTAGTTTATGCTATTTCTTCAAATGTGCTTAAAACATAATGTTTTATATTTTATTTAGATTTTTTTTTTAAGAATAAACTAATAACTGTTGCATTAATCATGCTTTTATGAAAAATATAAAAAAATAATACTTAGACTAAATTCAAGAAGCTCTGTTTTATATAAAAATTAAGATAATTTACAATCAATGTGATGCACAATATTATAAGGTATTAATCTATGAACTATACAGATTAGAAGTACTTTTTTGCGTAACGTGTTCTTTATTTAGAAATTGGTTAAGCTACGCATTCATTAACAGTTACATTTCCGTTTATCAACGAAACGTCAATTCTACCTAAAATGTACCTATATTTAAAGTGGAGTAGTTTATGAATCTTGCTTAAACGTTGATGAAATCTCTTTTTTCATAAAAAATACCTTAGCATATACACTTGAGTATGAAACTTGCGCTTTGAATAACTAACAATTTACTTTCACATTAACATTTTTTTTATTTTTTAAGGAAATGACACGTACAATATAATACTATTAGACGTATGCACTACTGATATTGTATAATTTATATCAATGAGACATCTTAAAGATTCTGTAGATTACAATTTCAACGACATAAATTATTATTAACTTTCATTTCGACAGACCGACTAGTAAATTATCTATATCAGAATCTCGGAGATATCGGTAGAGATACAGTTCTCTAATGTGAATACATTCTGTATTAGTTAGGTTGTGCATTTAGTTATGTATGAAAATATATAACCCGTTAAACCATACTTTCGGTTTGATATTTTAATTAATTAATAAAATCCATATAAAAGCGAACAACGTGGTAACATTATCTACGTAATGGGCTTCGTTCAATTACTCCAATGTAATATAAAACAAAAGGTGATGGTTGATCAAGAATATGCTATTATTCGTAAAGCATGAGCGCAAGTTTCATAGCCAATTAGGACTTCGTGACTAGCTTCGGGGTAACATACGGGGACGCCAAGAAATCAAAGCAGAAAGAAAATGCCTCGAAGCATCGACGTTACCAAGTCTGTCTATACTTCCTTTTATTTTGAAATATTTATATTAGAGCAAAAAAGACGACGTGACAAGGACATGGAAAAATACAAAAACTTTGTTTCTTTTTCTTATTTCTCATTTCGTTTGCTTAAATCATGAAGGAGACACAGCCGTGAAAGGCGGAATTGAATTAGGCGAGTGTATAAAAAGGTGGGGGCACGCAAAAAGAGAAGCCCAAGACGGCGAAAAAGGAGCGGAGACCGCATTTTGCACGCCCTTAGAACTAACAACGGATCAGCACTGGGACGCCTGCGGCGCCAAACTCTGAATTATGAATCGCCGTTGCGTTGAAATTGCTAGTCCAAATCGTATAATCTCAGCGCGCCATCGATCACAGGACAAGTCCTTTGCGTGGACAGAAGCGAAAATTTTCGGACCTACGAAAGTTCAGTTGGCTCGAAGATGAGCGATGGGCCCACGCCGACACCGCTCTGAGAGCCACAACTGCATATTTTCGCTTTTTCAATCAGATAGGCGACGATTTATTTCGCTGTGTCATCATTTGTAAACTTAATTTACAGGGGCATTAGTTTTCGACTGAAATAAAAGGGACATTTTGTCGAAAGATGTTATTTATAATAAAGTTATAACATAAATTTGAATATTGTGTTGTAATGACCAGTTTTAAAGTCTTTTTCTGATTTTTTTTATAGCGGCAAATTTGTATGATTATATTATACATATAGTATATAGTATGTCGTAATTTTTATGGCAACGCTGTAAAATCTGTAATTGATATTAGAATTATTAAGAAGTATTAAAATTTCATTAAAAGGGTTGCAAATTATTACACGTTAAATTGTCTTACGGAAATCATATTGTAATTGAAAAGATCCATTTGAATTGACCCTCCATTCAAAAAATAAAATCATTACAAAATTATAAATACAACATTTCAATAATAAATAAAAATATTTTATTAAAATTATAATACAGTACGATTGAAAATTAATTTTAACAGCAATATTGAACTGAAATAAATTTATTTTAAAGTGTTTATATAATACATACATTTTTCTACTATTATAACATATTCATTATTATTGATGCCATTTTGTATAAATATTATGTATAGTTATACAAATATATAAGTGAAAAACGATAAAAAATAGCTATTTCTTTGTTTCTCATCGAAATAATTTTATAAATGTATGTATTCATGACTAAACGAGAATATCATAACAGTCAACACTTGACGATATTTTCCTACTTAGTCATCAACGTATCGAAAATCGCCACTCCACTTCACTTAATGAGGTTTTGAAGTTTCAAGTTTAGCCTTGAGTTTGAAATGCATAAACAGAATTTCCAACATTTGTAAAATGATTGTAACTAAATGATCAAAACTTGAACAGGTGCTATTTAGGCAATTCCTATTAACATTAGTATGTATACACTCTACAGTGCGTACTGTACACATGTTATGCAAACGTAACTACCGTCATAACTAGTTACCGTGGTACGATATACATTTACACGGTTCACACGCACTAATACATGTACATTAATTTGCGAAGCTCGATGTCTAACGCATAATTTATTCAAGAGTATTCCCAGTAGAGATTCTTGAGTTATATGCGTGCAACCTTATGTTATCGGATCATATCCTCGGCAATCTCGTGTTAGTTATATTGACACTGATTAAATAGTAGCTTAATAATGTTTTTATTATATAGTTTAAACAAAAAAAATGTGCATACAAATGATAAATAGGTATACAGAAAGTTATGCAAAAGTCATTTGTAAATATACATTATATTACTATTATTTTAGAAGATGAATTTATATACATTTACTGCTTATACAAATATAATATATTGTAGAAAAATTAACAGAATAAATTGAATTTGTAGAAACCAACCCAATTCTTTATATAAAATGCTATATTAAAATATGGATGTATGAAAAAAGAAGTTAAGATAAGTGTGACATTAAGCGTTAATTAAAGCAAATTAAATATGCTGTTTATAAGTTAGAAACATATGTAGATATCAATCATTGGATTAACAATACTATAACGTTACTTTCAATTCTTTCACACGAGTAATCAAAAACTATGAGTCGACAGATTATATTGTTTGTATTATAAAGAATTAATACATGCAATATGCAGAGTTCTTTGCAAATTTCACTTTGAAAAGTTGATTTATTATTAATTCAATAATCCTTACAGACATTAAATTCTAATTTTTATACGAACAAATACAAATACTTTTATATAATTTTAATGGTATGCATATTTTGAAAAATAAGAAATTAAAATATGAATTATGTTGACATAATTTAAACATGTTTGTATACTTTATTTTTAATTATTCACAGCTTATTGTAATAATTATTTTCTTTAATTTTCATCATTATGTTTAACTATAATGCAAAGAAAGCAAGCTTCAATATTTAAATCATATCATAGAATAATTTATAATCAGATATGTACAGTAAAACGTTCTCAATACTATTTTTTTACTTACGAAAGCGCTAAATGTCAATACAATTACATAAATAGTTGTTACAAGAAAAAAATGCATATATGTATTAGTGACATGTCATTTATCAAATGCTTTCATGCGTGTCACTAACCTGCCTTATCACTCAAGTTGGTGATTCTCTATTTTTTTTGTTTTATACACAGTAATACAAAAAATGTCTTGTATAACATCAATAAACTAGACATCGTAGAAACAAACCTAACGATTTGAAGCAAAACTCATTATCTATGAATATTTTATGTGGTCGACCTTTGCTGTAAAAGTGATTGTGAATCTAAGAAATTTCTATAATATACCATCGACAATTTTAGCAAAATGACTGCATTTCAACGAAAATAATACGTCAACGAAATAGTTACAAACAATCAGCGTAAATTAATCGTGTAATACGTGTTATTTTGTAGACGCCCGGGTGTCAAATTACGGAGCAAATTGGCATTTCGTGCGAGTCGACAGATTTTCCCATCCGTTCGATAAATTTCATTTTGCGAAATGCAAATGCGCACAAGTATTTCTTGATCCGCAGCATGAAAATTCCAACGTAAAATTGTTGCCTCGGAGGCTTCGCTTTGTGGCAGTGATTGTACGCCGCGCGTATTTTGATAGCGTGTGTACATTTTCATAACTGCGCGCGTAAGGAGGACATGCAGCCACGTCAACTGAAACTGATGCTTCGGCCCGAGAGTGTGGTGCGTGATGCGATGCTGTGCATGTGCGGGTAATTGCGGGTATAATTTAAGGGCGCGGCATGACACGGGTGTAACTTTCAGGTCCGCGGTCAAAGTCAGCTCACCGGCACCTGATTCGAAAGTTCGACACGCGGCACTTTGAAAAAACCGACTTGCTCATTTATTAAACATGCCGAAATGAATATTTCGTCATTATACAATTCTAAGCACTTTTTTACAAACTTGCTACTCCTTTACAGACGTTGTTTAATTTTCTTTTCTTTTTATTTTAAAGTAACTAACATTTCGAACATTATATATGAATTCAAAAGATAAATGAATTTCATGGTATAACTATTGAAAGTCTTGTGTTTGACATTGATTACAGTACTAAATTAGCACAAATTCAAATTCTCGATTGTCAGCTTACACAATCGACAAGCCAATAAATAGATTCTAATGGAAATGATTCATTCGGTTCTTCTGTCGAGCAAATAAATTGTTAATCAATTTCGATAATGTGACTCGTCGGTTGTTAGATTGTAACTGTTAACGTCTTCGCTTTCTTCTTAAGATCTGATGTTCTTCATAAGCGATTGTTTGTGCATGAGAAGTCAAATACAGGTTCTCATAACTAATAATTCTCATCTTTTGACGACTGTTTCATTGACGTTATAAACTATGACACTTGTGATTGCTAACATACCCAGTACTTTGATTAAACAGGATAGAATTACGCACTTTGTACGAATAAGTTGTGACAATATTGCGTTGTTTGTTACAATATATTACTGAACCATAATAATTGAAAATATGCTTAAACAAATACATTCTAAATAAAAAATAAATTATTTTATAAATAATTATATATTAAACAAATATTTCAGACAAACTTTGTTGTCTTTTAAGAAAACATAAGTTGATTGATAGCTTAGATCCACTGCATGAATAATAATATTAACTTATATTATAAGAATTGAGCGACAGTTGCACATTTTTATGATCTTATTGTGAAAAGTTAAATAGGCTCAAAAAACGTTTAAGTATAAATTGTGAAATATGCTGATGAAATACTTTAAGAATGTTATTTGATCGATGTAAAAATATTACTAGAATTATACGAGAATTTTGTAGATGTGAGAAGAGGACACAGGAATGTTATTAAGCGATTTACGAACATAGAATACAATTGCATAACATTATACGCAAGTCAATAGAATGTTGAATGAAAATAAAATAAAAAAATATTTAATATATAATGCACTGAAATTTTATTCCATTGAAATTTAGATTGTAGAAAATATTAAAAGATATTCAATGTTATTATTTTATAGGTATTATCTTTTATGATATAAAATTATGAGTGTTCATTGTCAGTCAAAAAAAAAATCAGTTTTTCATGACAAATTACGTAGCAATTATGTTCTATTAACTTTACTTAGTACATTTTATGAGCTTATATACAAACTTTCTCATCTAATGAGTTATAACTTTACTCTTAAAGTTGACTAAATATGCAACATACTGGAATTTAATCTATATATTTCTCACAACCTTATTGCATTATTATTAATACGTTTCAAAAAAAACAATAAGTCATATTTTTGTAGAACACACAGCATACAGCATATTATCACAGCAAAAAATAGTTGTTTTATTATCGAATATTATGTTACTTTTATTTAACTGAATGAACGCAAAATGACATTACAGTGCTAGAATTTTATGACAGCTGAAATACATCATAACGACTCCATCGGTGTTTAATGATAGTCACGAAGGAAACGCACGTCTCTGTAAAACGTATCAATTAATACAGCAAGGTGAGAGAAAGTGAAAGAGATAAAGAGAGAGAGAGAGAGCTTGAATGTCTGCTGTACATGTATCTTCTCATGCGAATATATGTGTATAATTAAAAATTAAGTCAATTAATAATCTCTTCGGGAATTCTTATTTTATGTGCTATCTGACGTTACAGCAGATATCTTAATTTAATTCCTGATTCTGACACGAAAAATAATATCGCAGTAGTTGCGTATATATTACAAAAAGAATATTAACTAAAATGGTTAGTCGTTAGATATATAAAATCGATAGTGGATTAAATGGATAATTTCATTGAAGCGTAATGAACTCTCCGATTACGAAGAATTAACGCCATTTTGTGCGCATCTTAATGAGAAAATTAATGATCGTGGTATTCCAGCAAAGTGTATAGAAATATGAAATATTGCGTTATTTAGTTGATTATCAAATGATAATTAATGATTTAATGCAATAGAAAATTAAAAAGAACTTACTTTTACTTTTGTTATAAAAGAGTCATATTTTAGATACTATCATAGTGTTTAAAATACATTATACTTATGATTGACCATAAATCATATGTTTCTATACAAATTACATACAAATTTATATATGTAATCAAGATTTAAAATAGATATATATTTTAAAGTAATCATGAACAAGTTTTTCAAAAAATTACATTTCGCTGTCAAATTATGTTTTAATCCAATTGGCCTTGGTCGCAGAATGAATAGCACGTGTACGACTACGTGAAACGTATCCCGCTGGGAGCTTTTTCTCGCGCAGTTCATGGGGCAAAGTTACTGATGAGCTGAAGGTTTCTGAAAGAAAACGACCGCAAATAAAAAAAAGGAACGACCAATTACCGTAAAAAAAAGGCCGAGCAATTTCGTGGCTTTTCCCCGGCTCATCCTATAGTACACTTTATGCTTACGTTATTTCCTATTTTTTATTTTCGTTGTTACGCTTTTAAGTTGACTGTGAAATCTCAGTGGAAATCAAATTTAACATCGTTCACAGATTTAAGCGTAATTCAAAAAGCTTTGAGTGAAATGGTCTTCTATGCCTTCTTGGCTTATGAAACATAACCGAGTCGCTAATTATTGTTGATGCTGACTATGCTATGAGCATTCGCGTGTTAGCTTTGCCTTTCAACTATAAATAATGGCTACTAAAGATGAGACTCGAAGTTGCGCATAGAGTTCAATCATTGTATTAAGCAATTAATTTCGATGTTTAGTTTAATCTATATTATTAATAAAATAAAATTAATTGATTATTATAAATTATAAGTAATTTAATTTGCATAATATTAATGAAATTTACATTTGCATGTTTAATTTGAGATCAAGAATGTTAAATAAAATGAACTAAAATTTATTATAGAAAATAATGACCTTAAAAGTAATATTTAAGTACAGAATTTTTATCTATTAATGACATAAAAAGACACTTGTAAATTTGACTGAATTCGCAATAAACTAGATCGCTTATAATGGAACCTCGATTTGTTACTTTGGTAAAAAAAAAAATAGAATAGCAAAAAGTAAAAAAAAAAAAAAAAAAAAAAAAAAAA
>JABFPJ010002196.1:0-20849 GCA_022817425.1 Gryon sp. ZL-2020
TAAATTATAAAATAAATATTAAATGAAATTAAATTAAAAAAATTAAAAACAAATTAAATTATAAATAATAAAAGAATGATTAATTAAATTGCAGGCAATCGCATATGCAAGTTTAGCGAATCTAGGTCCGCAATATGGCTTGTACAGTTCGTTCGCCGGTAGCTTTGTCTACATTCTGTTTGGTACCATCAAGGAAGTTAACATCGGACCAACTGCTATTATATCGTTGCTCACATTTTCTTACACGAGGTGATTATCGTCGAAAATTCTGCCAGCCAATTGAAGTCAATAAACTAACTAATTGAAAAAATGCACTTCTATTTTAAGAACATTTTTACGATCTTGAAATCATTCATTAATTATTTTATTTATTTTAATTTTATTTATAATATAATTTTTTTTTATTTATAATATAATATAATTTAAATATAATAATATAAATTTAAAAAAAAATTATTTAATAAAAATTTTATTTATATTTGAAATTACACAAAATTATTCATTTATTTAATTTATTTTTTTTTTTTCATTTTTTATTTTATATTTTATTTTTTAAATTGTTTTATTTTTTTTAATTTTTATATTATTTTATATTTTCTTACTATTTTGTATTTTTTGTTTTTTATTATTTTATATTTTTTACATTATTTTTTATTTATTACTTTATTTTTTTTATATTTTATTATTTTATATTTTTTTATATAAAAAAATTTAAATATTACTATAAAATAAATAATATTTTTTTTTATTTTCAGAGGAGTTCCAGAATTAGCGATTCTCTTATGTTTCCTCTCAGGATGTGTAACACTGATTTTAAGTATCCTGAAATTATCATTTCTCGTCAACTTCGTCTCCGCTCCAGTAGTAGGTGGTTTAACGTCGGCGGCAAGTTTGATCATTGCTTGCAGTCAAATCAAGGGACTCCTTGGACTCAACATTCAAAGTGAAAATTTTTTTTCCGTCTGGAAGCAAATCGCTTTGCATATCACTGAAACCAAAATTCCAGACTTGATTTTATCTTGTTGCTGTATTTTTGTTTTGTTAACTTTGCGGGTAATTAATTAAATTAAATTTTTAAATTAAATTAAAAATGAATTAATTAATAAATTAAATTAAAAAGTAAAGTAAAATGGAAATGAAAAAATGCAAAATTAAATTAAATATTACATTAAAAATTAAATTAAATTTTAAATTAAAAATGAAAATGAATAAATTGAAAATAAAATTTAATATTAAATATTGAAAATAATTTAAATATTTACTAAATAAATTAAAAATTAAATTCAATATTAAATTAAAATAAACATGAATAAATTAAATATTAAATATTGAATAATTTAATTATTTATTAAAATTCACTTTTGGTTTTAGCAAATAAAAGACATAAAATGTTCGAGCAAAATATTGGCCCATTTTTTGTGGATTTTAGGCACAGCGAGAAATGCGATTGTTGTTATTATAACAACAATAATTGCAAGTCTAATGACCGACACATTCATCTTGACTGGACATATTGACACGGGTCTGCCAACTGTCAAGCAACCGTCCTTTTCATTTACAAACGCCAATAATGAAACCATGTCGTTTTCTGCAACGATTGACGAACTGGGAATTGGCATTTTGGTTGTGCCATTGCTGTCTACTATTGGCAATGTTGCAATTGCGAAAGCTTTTTGTATGTAAAATTTGAAATTTAAGAAAAACATTTTTAATAGTACAATTTACTTTTTTTTTTAATTTTGATTTGTTTAAATTTAATTTCAATTTAATATCTTTTTTAATTTTAATTTCATTTTTATTTAAATTTAATTTTAAATGACTATTTTGTTAAATTTTAATTTCATTTTACTAAATTTTTTTAATTTTAATTGTAATTTGTTTAAATTTAATTTTATTTTCAATTTCTTTAAATTTAATTTTAATTTTAATTTCAATTTTATTTAAATTTAATTTTAAATGACTATTTTGTTAAATTTTAATTTCATTTTACTACATTTTTTTAATTTTAATTGTAATTGGTTTAAATTTAATTTTATTTTCAATTTCTTTAAATTTAATTTCAATTTTATTTCAATTAAATTTTAATTTACTATCTTTTTTAATTTTTTTAATTTAGTATGTAAATGATAAAAGCAATTTTGCAAATAATAAATTTGAATATGTATAAGGAAAACTTATTTTCAATTGATTTGATGATTTTTTTTTTTAATTTAGTTATTTTCCTTTTGGAAAACAAAATAATTTTGCAACAATTTAACTTTTTTTTCACAGCACAAGGAAAAACTTTAGACGCAACTCAGGAATTACTAGCTTTGGGTCTAAGCAACATCGTTGGATCATTTTTCCAGTCGATGCCCGTTAGTGGCTCTTTTTCCAGAAGTGCCGTCAATAATGCTTCCGGAGTTCGAACTCCTTTTGGAGGATTTTATACAGGCAAAGATAACCAAAAAAATTTTTTTGTATTAAAAAATTTTTTTTTTATTAAAAAAATTTTTTTTTTTAGTTTTTAATTTTTTTAAATTAATTTTTATTTAAAAATACAAATTAATTTTATTATCAAATTTCTTATCTTTTAGTATTAAATACAAAATATTATTTTAATACAAAATTTAAAATGATTATTAAATTTTATTATTGAAATTAATTATTATATTAATATATTATTATTTATTAATAATTAATAATAAAATATTAATAAATTAATAACAAAAAGTTTGTTTTTCAGGTGTTCTTGTCATTTTGTCACTGAGTTTTTTAACTCCCTATTTTTATTACATTCCAAAAGCGACTTTAAGTTCTGTTATAATATGTGCTGTGATTTTCATGGTTGAAATCAAGACGCTTAAGTTGATTTGGAAAAGTAGCAGTAAGTCAAGTATTTTGCAAAATAAAACATAAAATTGACTTTTATTACATGTTTTTTAATATTAATAAATTTAAACATTTTCAGAACGTGACTTAATTCCAGCTTTAGTAACTTTTGTTGCCTGTTTATGGCTGGGAGTTGAACTTGGAGTTTTAGTTGGAATCATAATAGATTTTATAATTCTTGCGTATTTTAATGCCAGACCTACTGTTTCAATTGAAAATAAGCAGGTATTAAATTTCTAAAAATTTGGATTTTATTTTTTTTTTTAATTTTTAATTTTTTTTTGGTACATTTTTCTTTTATTTTTGATTTTTCATATATTATTTTTCTTTTTTTCTTTTTTTTTTTACTTTTTTGGTACATTTTTCTTTAATTTTTGACTTTTGATATTTCATTTTATTTTTTGCAGATACCTTCGGTACAATATTTCGTAGTTAAATTAAGTTCAGGATTAATGTATCCGGCAGTGGATCACATGAGAAATACGATTTCCAAATATTTATCACAAATGGATTTCAATGATTTGGAAGTCAAATATATTATTTTCGATTGCCAAGGAATTGATAGAATTGATTTCACTGCAGTTCAGGTAAAAAAATATATATTTTTTTTTTACTTTTTCTTATTTTTTAAATTTTTTATTGAATTCAAATTAAATGTTTCTTTTTTGTTTCAGAATATCCATGCAGTAATTAACGATTTAAAAAAGCAAAACTATCAAATAGTTTTTATGAACATAAATCCAGCAATTTTAAATATCCTGCAATCCTTTTCTCCGGTTTTAACGATAGAAACAGAACTTGAATTAATGGATAACAACTTAAACAACAAAACGAAATCGTTGAACGAAATTTCAACAAGTTTATAAAAAAAAAGATAAAATAATATTTTTAAGGAAAATCAAAACTTAATTTATTTCTCAAAGAAATGTATTTATTATAAAAAGAAGAAACTGATGTAAATATGTATTACAAATTGTACTAACGATGTTAACAATTCTTTGCAAATAAAACTGAATTTAACATTTCCAAAAGAAAGACTCTTGATTTTACTTTGAAATCTACAGAAAAAGAAACTAAATTCAATTCAATTTCTCCAATTCTTAACAAAATCGTAATCTCTTCTCGATTAAACAACACAATGCTAAATAATCTTTTAAATTATTAATCTCTTAATCTTTTAAAAAACATTTTTAATTTCGAAAACGAAGATAACTTTTTCACAATCTATGCAAAAAAGTATGGTCTTAATCTTATAATTTACTTTTAAAAAAGTTATATCGTATCTTAATGACTATATATATTATTAACATTAAAGAAATGAACAATAAATGTTGTAACTTTATAAAAAATACAAAAATCGTTGATTCAATCAAAAGTTTCCGTAATATTAAATAATTCCAAATCTAAATCTAAAGTCAAGTATTCATTTACAGACAACGATAATCGTTTTTTTTTTTTTCATTTTCGTTTTTTTCATTTTTTTTTTTTTTTTTTTTTTTTTTCATTTTCTTTTTTTTCATTTTTTTTTTTTTTTTTTCATTTTCTGTCGTTTGGTCCACAATTTCCTTTGAACGGCTTAACCGTATTTGAACCTCTTCCACGATTGGTGCGCACTTTTGCAGGTTGCGAAGTCTTGTTGGAAGCCCCGGGTTTTTGTTTTTCATTTGTTGTTTTCGTGGGTATTTCGAATACTGGCATTTCTGGATCCATTAAGTAATTCTTTGGAGAAATTAGAGGTGGATTATCGCATCCCAATGGCTCGTCTATTTCACTATCTTGTACACTGAAAATAGACAAATAAATAATATATAATTAATACAAAAATAATATTATATTATATTTATTTATAAAAATATATATAATTTATTTTATTTAAGTACAAAGTATAAAATATTCATTATTCTTGTTTTATTACATATTTTCAACACTCAATTAAACCATATATTTAATAATTATTAAAAATAATAAAATCGAGTAATTGAAAAGTAATTGAATTTTTAATTAATTAATAAAATAAAAAATACAATTAATTTACAATTTGAAACTTAACAAAAGTAAGATCATAAATAGAATTGTTTTTTTCAAAATTTGAAGTTTTCATTCATTTTTAAAATTTATATTTTTCCAATTTTTTAAATATATGTATACATATATTTATATATATATATATTTTTTATTTATATTTTATTTTAATTATATTTTTTCAAATTTATTATATTATTATATTTATATTATATATAAATTTATATATACAATTAATTATTTTGTCCATTTCTGATTATATACCTCATATTATCAGTTTCTTTTTGCTGCATTTTTGGATAGTAATTTGCATAATTATACATTCCCGGATGCATTGCTCCCTTCATCATTTGTTGCTGCATTTGTGGCAACAAATAAGGTCCCATCATGGCTTCCTGACTTGCATCTGACGGAAGATTCGATGCACCTTTGCCATCTGCGTTTTTCTGCTGCGGAACATCCGAAGTCCCAGGAACCATCATTCTATTCATATACTGCATATACTCATAATTCATTGGAAAATACGGATTCATGGGGAACATCATCTGCTGCGTATTCGGGGGGAAGTTCATCATATAAGGCGGATACTTCGGATTATATTCCGGTCTTACAAAATTGTAATAGTACGGATTTGGCATATACGGTGGCATTAAATACATCGGTGGAGTCGGTTCTTGTGGATAAGGAAATGGAACTTTGAATGCTTCGTTAGGATTTACGTTTTGATTTGGTTTTAGTTGCTGGGTTTCGTCTGAATCTTTGGTTTGCGGTTCTTCACAAACTTCAGAAGTTGGTTTTGGGTTTGATGAAGTCGAAGTTGATGTTGGTTTTGGATTTTTTGAAGATGAAGTTGAAGTTGGTTTAGAATTTGTTGAAGTTGAAGTTGAAGTAGAAGTGGGTTTCGGATTTGTTGAAAATGAAGTTGAAGTTGCTTTTGTATTTGTTGAAGATGAAGTTGAAGTTGGTTTAGAATTTGTTGAAGTTGAAGTTGAAGTAGAAGTGGGTTTCGGATTTGTTAAAAATGAAGTTGAAGTTGCTTTTGTATTTGTTGAAGATGAAGTTGATGTTGATTTTGGATTTGTTGAAGATGAAATTGGTTTTGTATTTGGTGAAGTTGAAGTTGAAGTTGATTTTAAATTAGTTGAAGTAGCTTTTGTGTTTGTTGAAGTTTCTGCTTCTTCATAAACTTGAGAACTTGGCTTTGGACTTGATGAAGTGGAAGTTGAAGTTGATTTTTGATTAGTTGAAGTTGAAGATTTTGGCTCTTCTTTAGTTTCTTTCATACCTTTTTTCTCATCCTTCTTTTCATCCTTTTGTGACTTCGATGGCTCAATTATCACACAAGTAAACCTTTTGTCCTTCGTCCATCTTTCGTCCTTCTCTCGAATATCTCCGAATTCCGTACTCGAATGACTCTCAACTCGCGGTTCTCTCGCTCTCGGCGAACGCTTTTCAAATTGCTTTGGATAATACAATTCAATGGACGGTTTTCTTTCCATCGAAGGACGATTTTCAATTGGTCTTCTTTCAGTCTTGAAATCCCTTTCAGTCTTAAAATCCCTTTCAGTCGAAACATTTTCAGCCTCATTGAAACCCCTTCCAAATCGCGGTCTTCTCAAATTCCTGGGACTATTAAAAAAACCAGCGCCAAATTTGTTCTGATTTTCATCATTGTCTCTGAAATTCCTTCGATAAAAACTTTCATTTCCATTATTTGAACCTGGTTTGGTATTATTTTCAACGTTGCTTCCGAAATTCGGTTCTTTCTTTTCCTCCTCTACTTTCCTTTGATCTTCTAATTTGTTACAATAAGGTCGTCTGTTTCCCCGATAAGAACCACTGAAAGTCTTCATTTTGTCCTCTTCATTGTTGTTATTTGGTTTTATAAACTTTACATAGTCCTTTTCGATTATTTCGTTCGGTTCAAATCTCCTTGGTTGCTGGGTTTGATGCAAACTTTTGTTCTCAAAGTCTTGTCTATTATTTTTTATAGAAATCGCTGGTTCGGATTTTTCATAATTAACAGTTTCATTTAACTCGACGATCTTTAAATTTTTGTTTTCAATTTCAGTTGTATTTTTTAATTTATTCTCAGTTTCTGCAATATCTAAACTTTCCTCTTTTTCTTCAACTTCATCAACTTTTTTTGTAGTCAAATCCGTCAGATCTTCACCTTCAACCTTTTCTTCAATTTGTCCCTCATTTTTCAAATCGCTGGCTTCCTCTTCATCGTTTTTATTTTGAGAAGAAAATGAAGCATTTTGCGCATCTTCACTTTCAGTTTTATCTTCAGTTTTCAACTCAGTTTCTTCTTTTTCATCCTTTTTGATTTCTGTTGAAATTTGCTTCTCTTCATCTTCAATCTTACCAAACTCTTCCTCAACTTTTAAATCACTCGACTTCTTCTCATCAACTTTTTCTATTTTTTCATCTTCTTGTTTCTCATTTGCAGCAGTCTCTTCATTTAACTTTCTTGTTTTTATTTCCATTTCATTCTGATCTTCATCTTTTACAATATCTTCATCCATCTTCTCTGTTGTACAATCCTTTTTATTACTTTCAATTTCTTCATCCTTTTGTACATTTATTTCCTCGTCATCTTCATTTTCAGATGATAATAGGACTTCATACTCATCAATATTTATAGATTCAAACAATTCCAAATCTCTTAAATTCTCGTCTTTTTCGCTTTCTAATCCAACTTCCGTTTCAGCAATTTCTTTATCTTTGACTTCCAAACTCTCTAATTCCACATCCTCCATAATTTTGTCCAACTTTAAACCAACATTCTGATTTTTCACATCAACTTCCTCTTCCAATTCAGACATTTTTACAAAACTGATATTTTCCGTAAGAATCAACAAAGTTTTAACGTCCATCTTCTGTGGCTTTAAATCCACTGGCTTTTTCTCGCGATAACATTCCTTTTCATTATCCTTAACATTCTCCGCAAAAGTGACTTTCTTTTTGTCTCTTTTTTCGGATTTTTGATTATCCAACTTCAAATTAGTCGATTTGTTCGAAGATGAACTTTGCTCAGTCAATTCTTTTTCGTTCATTTTTAATTCCAATTCGTGATTTGTACTAAGCAAACATTCCTTTGCAGAACTTTCTTTAGTGTCAGATTTCTCATTTTCCAAACTTCTCGATTGTTCATTTGGATTATCAACATTTTTCTCTGAATTACTAATGTTAACTTGGAAATAAAGTTTTTTGTTTTCATTCGGTGAATTTGTTGCTTTATCCACTAACAGATACTTTTTCAATTCTATCTGCTCTTTTCTTTCTCGATTTTTGCATTTTTCTTTTTCAATATTAGTTGTGTTTACTGAAACATTTGGTACTTTTTCGGAGGATTTGTCTGAAGTTTTTGGCAAATTTGGATGAATGATGCCCCTGAAAAAAAACAATATTTAAATTATTTTTTTGCAAATTTAAAATTTAAAATTTAAATTTAAATTTAAAGTTAAAATTTAAAATTTAAAATTTAAAATTTAAAATTTAAAATTTAAAATTTAAAATTTTAAATTTAAAATTTAAAATTTAAAATTTAAAATTTAAAATTTAAAATTTAAAATTTATATAATATAAATACTTTAGATATAAAAAAATTTTTTTTGTTCATTTACCATCCAGCATCGTTTTCATTATCATCATCGATAATCACCAATCCTTCATCGATAACTTTTTTTGTTAAAGGATCCACGTAACCTTCTTCCTCAGCCGTTACCACACTCGCTTGCAAAGCCATTTGGAACATCTCTGTTTCATCCAAATTTATGATATGTTCAGTTCTGATGGACTTTCGCTGAGGAAACAAAATAGTGGCAGCGGTGCCACATGTCCACACACTCACTGGAGGCTTAGCCTTCTTCATGGCAGCTTCTTTTTTATTCATTTTTTCGGATTCATCCGAAAGAACCGATTTATCCACAAAATATCTAAAAAAAAAATTATAATATTATTCATTTGATTTTTTCCAAAAATGTCATTTTTATTTTATTAGTTCAATTTATTATTTTCTTATTTTTGTTATTCAAATTGAAAATAAAATTGAAATTAAATGTAATTTTTAATTAAAAATTTAAAAAAATAAATATTATTTTAATTTTTAATTCAACTTTTAATTAAATATTATTTAATTTTTTATTAAAAATTAAAAAAATAAATTTTAATTAATTTTTTAAATTAATTTTTTAAATTAACTTATAATTTAACTTTTGATTAAATATTAATTAAATTTAATTATAAATTAATAAAAAATAAACTTTAACAAAATAAATTAAATTAAGTATTAGTTTAATTTGTAATTTAATATTAGTTAATTTTTAATTTTAAATTTAAAAAAATAAATAGAATTAAATATTGGTTTAATTACTGAATTTAAACAACTATTTAATTTTAATTTGAAAGCAGAGTTTGTTTAAAATAATACAACAAAAAATTACAAAAATTATTTTCACAGAAAATAATGTAAACTTTTAAATATCTTGAAATATTTGAGATTTATATATTTTAAAGTAAATTATTTCATTTTGTATTTATTCAAAATATAATCCACTTAATTAAAATGTGTTTTTTTATTTAATTATTAATTATTAAAATAAAATAAAAAATGTGAAACCATGTTTTTTTTTAATTTAAACTTTTAAATTTTATTAAAAAATTTAATTATTTAAAAAATATAAAATAAACATTTTATTATTTTAAAATTCAAACTTTTTTATTTATTGAATAAATATTAATTCAATTAAAACAAAATCATTTTCCCAAAAATGCTAAAAAATGATAATTCGCCATTTTAATCACATGGATATCCAATTCAAAGAAACTCAACGTTCCATGTTGAAATTCGTTTTTTATTCTACTTTAAATACAAATCAAAATTTTAATAAACTCAATTTCAAAAAATAATTAATTAAAATTTAAAAATCAAACTATTATTTTTTTTTCAATTTTTTGGTTTACTTACTTATATTTTATTTCCGGTTTTTATTTTGTTCTCAAAGATGAAAATCCAAACGTATTTTTTAACTTTCATTTAACATACAATATATCTACAATATAAATATGTTTTTCAGATGATTAAATTCACTCAACTTTGAATTACGTTTTTTTCGTTTTCTTTTTCAAAGAAAAATCGAATGACGCGTTAGAATATTATGGCAAATGAAGAGAAACTGTTCTGCAAAGAAACAATGCAGCGAAACTAGACGTATACATCACTAACACAATGAAAGGTCAAATAGCGCTTACGTTTTGAAAATATAAACAAATATTGAAGATAAGCAAATATTGAATTCAGTTTCATTTTATGATATTTTCAAATCTGAATTAAATTAATGAATATTCGCAAAAGTAATTATATTTAGAATTCAAAATAATTTCGATGAATTTGTTTTTTATTTTTGAAATATACAAAAATGCATTTTTTTCCTCAACTTAAAATGGCGCCAAATTTGAATATTTAAATTCTT
Organism: Gryon sp. ZL-2020; assembly: GCA_022817425.1. Lineage (NCBI taxonomy): Eukaryota > Metazoa > Arthropoda > Insecta > Hymenoptera > Scelionidae > Gryon > Gryon sp. ZL-2020. The sequence goes on from JABFPJ010002196.1 coordinate 10,371, forward strand.
TCTCATATTAAAAAAGAATAAATTCAAGTTAAAATAATAAAAAATTATATAAGACAATTTATTAATTAAAAAATAATTTTAAAAAATACAAAATTGTACATTTTTCTATATTTTTTTATAAAGTCAATTTTTTATATTATTAAAAATAAATTATTGAAATATTGAAGAAAAAATTATTCTAATGTTTAATTTTTTATTAAAAATAAGTAATTTAAATTTAAATTAAAAAAGTTAATAAATAATAAAATAAAAAATTAAAATTAAATAAAAATTAAAAATTTAATTTAAAAAATTAAAAGATAAAATAAATTTAAATTGCCATTTACTTATTATTCAAATTTGTTACTGATCCAAAACACAATTTTAAATTTGCCGCCAAATATGCTAAAGATTTGTATTCACTTGAAGTTAGTTAACATTCAATAATAAACATGGCAAGTTTACGAGTGTTAATTCGGAGTACAAGTTCATTAAATACAAATTTGATTGGGTAAAATAATGTATATTAAAATAAAAATTACATTTTTTGTTCAAAAAGTTATAAAGTTAAATATTTCATTTAAACAATGTATTCAAAGCATAATAGAAAATAGAACTTTTAAGCAAACTAACCTTACCTTTTTGCACAGAAATATGTATTTCATTTGTATATTTATTAATTATTTGTTTATATTTTATTTATATTATAAAGTATTTAATGTTTTAATGTTTTAATTTAATTTATGAACAAATATTCAAATGTTTAATTATGAAAATGTTATTGCAAATATGAATATAAAAATTAATAACAAAATATTAGTCAATATCACATTTTAATTAATGTCATTTATTTGTTCTTTTAGATTAAGCAAAGGATATGCTCAATTTCCACCGAATTATATCAAGCCAGTGTATAATAAAGACGAGCAAAAATTGTTAAAAGAAAGTGGAACAATGAAGGAAATGCAGCATGCTTCAATATTGCCAGTCTCGGGAAGTGAAACTTCGTCTGAGTTTTTTGATGCTCTCACTCAGTACGTTTATTTGCTTATAATAATTAAAATTCCTGCAAAAATAAATTTTTTAAATAAATATTATACATTTGCATAAATACCATAAATATATATTTTAAATAAATCCAAAATATATACAAATTATAGTTATTTTTTTTAGCATTATTATTAATTAAAAAACGTATATAAAAAAATAAATACAAGTATTTAATTTGATTAGTTAGTAAAGAAAAAATGATCAAAAAATCCAAAAAATGTAAATAAAATTTAAATTTTAAAATACAATTATTATTTTTTCATAATAAATGCTTAATTATTAAATTAAAAATCTTTAATTGTTTGATCCATTTATTTATTATTAATAAAAAATGCTATTTATATAAATATATAATACTTACTATTAATAAATAATAATAAATTAAAAAAAATAATAAATAATAAATTTTGGTATATTTTTTTTAGCAAATTCATAAAGTATCTTATGCGAGATGGCAAGAAAGAAATGGCTCGAAAATTAATCACAGATACATACGAAGAAATCAAATCAATTCAAGTCAAAAGATACCATCAAGCCTCGCCCGAGGAAAGGGAGGAAATTGAATTGGATCCAAAAAAAATTTTGGTTCGAGCTGTGGAAAATGCTTGTCCTGTTATGATTTTGCATCCAATGAAACGCGGTGGTATTACGTACCAAGTAAGCAAAAAAGAATCTTAAATAATCATAATTTTATATCTTTAATATTAAATATATATATTATAATTTAATAATCAATTTTAATTTGCAATTGATAATAATTACAAATGAATTAAATATTTGTTTAATAAAATTATAAAAATATTATACTAATAAACAATTGTCAAAATATACATATTTATTTTTTTAGAATAATTTTAATTAAACAGATTAATTTAATAGATATTTTTTAAATCAAAATTATTTTAGGTTCCCATTCCAATAACTCCAAAGAGATCACAGTTTCTTGGCATGAAATGGCTTTTAGAGTCTGGCTTTGAAAAAGATCGGACCATATCTTTTGCGCAAAAAATGGCTTTTGAATTAATTGACGCTGCTGATAACAAAGTATATATAATCTTTTGTTTTTTACTTTAATTATATATATAAATAAAATACATTTTAAACTTTAAAGAAAATATTAACTTGAATTTTCGCTATTTTGATTTCAGGGTCGTGTAGTAACCAGAAAAAAAGATTTATATAAAAAGTGCGAAGCTAATCGAGCGTATGCTCATTATAGATGGTTATAAAATATTTATAATATTGTTAACATTACTATTTGTAAATAAATAATGCAATTTAAAACAACAATTAATAAAAGAGTTTTAATTTTACACAAATTCAAAAAGTATCTTTTAAAATACTTTTTATTGTATTTTTATATATAATAAGTATTATAAATCTTTATTTAAAAAATTTAAAATTTAAAATTTGACATTTAAAATTTAAAATTTAAAATTTAAAATTAAAAATTTTAATTTAAAATTTCTTTTAAATTTTAAAATAAAGAAAATACAAAATAACATAAAATGAAATCATATTAAACACAGAATTGTTTAATCCTCAGGCAAAAAAGTCACACATTTTGAGTCGAATTTCTTATTTAACATGCACTTTATTGAACATTTAAAATGTGTACGTAAAAAATTACACAAAATGTTTATAAAAAACAGTCCTCAACGAGTAACAAAGTTAATGAATAAAAAAAGATTCAAAAACATTGCAAATGCGTCTCAGAACTTCCCTTCGTTCCTTATGTTTGAAGTAAAAAAATCTTATGCTTAATTCGCACATTAAACTTAACTAATGCAAATATCACAGTCATCAGGTACGTTTACTGGAATGACTCCAAATCCTGAAAAGCAAAACAAACGAGAGACATTAATCGCCATAATCCTGCATACTTTTGAAGAAAAGCATATTTTTTCTTCAAAAGTATATCAAATATTTCCAAAAATGCATTCAAAGAAGAAATAAACAAAAAAAGTTGCAGGATTGAACCAAATATAATTTAATCGACAATAAAAATAAAGAATAAAATTGAAAAAAGGCAATTTTTAAGTCTGTTTCTGTCATCGTGAAAAATCACACTTGTTCTCTGTCCATTGCAATTTTGTCATTCAATGTCAATTCGACATTTTGGCACTAAAATTAATGAAATTGAAAAAAGAAAAACTTTCATTTTCGAAAAATCATTAAATTTTTCATCTAAAAAAATGATTTTTGCTTAAACAAAACAAAAAATTATTTTGTATGAAACTTAAAATGTTTAAATAAAAATTAATTTAAAAACTTTTTTTTAATTAATTCAAATTTGAATTAAATAGAATAAGAGTTTTTACATGTAAAAAAAGTGTAAAACACAAGTTAATAAAAAAATGTTAATAAATTGTTGTTTTGTAATAAATTAAACAAAATTTAAATAAAAGTAAAAAAAAATTTTTTTTACTTTTTTGGAGTATTTAAATAAAAAATAGGGAAATTGCCCTGTGAATGAATGAAGGTGATATGTAAGTCACTTTTAAATTGCATGTTCTTTATTGACTCTCGCGCATAAATCCTTAAATGCGAAAACTCGATCTGTTACAATGCTTACAAATCATTATAAAATGATTCTAAGTAATCTGCCGCACAAAGGTTTTTTGTTTAAATAGATTTGTATTGTTTTTTTTTTGTATTTTTTTAAAATTAAAGGTTCCTTTATCTCGTTCTACAATCAATTGGAAGAGTGAACGTATTTCTGTATTATTAACATTATTTTATATAAAAATAGATGTATGTATTGTACATATGTATATGCATGTCTGTGTATAGGTATTTTTATGTATGTATGTATGTATGTATGCCTTTATGTCAAGTAATGTATAATTATATATATGTATATATGTTGTATGAATAATCACTTCATTAATTAATTTACGTTAATTTACGCATAAACAAATTTTGATTTCGGATTTTGCTTTGTTAAATAAGATTCAAGCTTATCAAGATTAACTCTTGATATAATTATATATAAAGAATCAATATTAAGTTATGAATATAAAAAATTATTTTCATAACATAATTTTACACATTTTTTAATAACTACAATTTCATCTTTGCCTCCTTTTATATCAAATAAGCATATAAATCAAATTTAAAGGCAGTTTCACTTTTTTGTAAAAAAAAAGATTTTGTAATTTGATTATACAAAAAAAAAATAACTAAACGTCTTTTTGCGCGTATAAGATGATAAAGAGTAAAGTAACGTATTTTTTGGTATTTCAGTGATGTTGAGATGTAACGAACGTAATAATCGAGAGTTTTAAAGTAGGTTGGAGTAGTAGTATCCCTTGGTTGCATCCCCGACGTGGTCAAGTGAGTCTTAAAATTCGTCTCAATAATTGCGTGCGTCCGGCTTGTATAACCAGTCTGTCTGTGAAGGCAAATAGATGGATTACTAGTTGTATTTGTCGATATTTTCTCTTTTTCTTTTCTCTTTTTTCTACTTTTTATTCATTAAAGCAATTTTTATTCATTAATGAAAAAATATTTTGCAAATTAGTTATTAATATTTCAAAGTTATTGATTTTAACTTTAAAAAGATTTACTTTTAATTCAAGTAATAAGTTAAGAATGAAATGAAAATAATTAACAATAAGTTAATTTTTATTTATATATATATTTTTTAATTATATATATAATATAATATAATATAAAATATATAAATATATTTTTATATTTATATATATATATATATAAATCAAATAGTTATGCAAGTGTTCTGTAAAATGAAAAATTACTTTTGAGTATAAAATCGTTTTTCAAGTTTGCCGATTTGTCATGAAAATTGTGGATTGGTCGGGTAATTTTATTAGTTGTAATATTACATTGTAATATTTTCATCATTTGTTTCTTATTCAATTTCTTGAATAACATTCGCAAATATAATCATCTCACTCACAGATACAAATTCTATTTTTTGAAGAAAAAACCGATTAACTCATTTTTTAGTTCAAAATTATTTATTAAAATAAACAATTTTTTCCATATATTTGAAAATTCAAACGCATTTTTCTCAAAATTTAAAAAAATCGAGTTCATTGGTTTTTCCTTTAAGCGACAGAATTGTTCGATTTTTAAAATCCTTTTTTTTAATAATTGATAAATAAATGATTGATTATAATCACGAATATGAACATCAAATTGTATTAAATCATGGATATACCTACGTCATTCGACAATAATTTAATTTTCATCTTCGTCCATTCGTAGCCGTTTCCTTCGGTCATTGCCAACATTCCTTTCCTCGGCTTCGAGTACCTTCAGCCGAGATCCACAAATTTCTTGACCATGCAATGCCTAAATGAAATTATACAAAATAATTAATTATTGTTATAATCATAGAATTAATTTTTTTTATTATTTTTTTTATTAATTAAATTTTACTTTTTTAATTAATTTAATACCTCAATTGCTTTATCAGCACTTTCCACGGTGGCGTATTTCGCATATCCACAATTTTTCCCCGGCAGCATATAAACGTCGATTAAATTGCCAAACCTGCAAAAAACATCTTTCATCGCTAAAATGGGTGGAACCGGCGGGCCGCAAACAATGAAACACCTCTTTGCCACCTCCGCGTCAATATTTGCCATGGGTTGTGGCGGTGGTAATTTTGAAAGACTGTGATCCAACATTGCACGATCTGCAAATATTTTTTTATATATTAATTTATTTTTATGTATTTATTCATATTTTTACATATTAAATATTATTAAACATTAATTATTAAATATTAAATTAAAAAATAGGAGATATTTCAATTTATTCAATTTATTTATTAAAAATGAATTCAATATGTATTTATTTATTTATTTATTTAATAAGAAATATCAATTTCTTCATAATGTTTAATATTTTTTACGAAATTTCTATTTTTCATAGATTTTGACATTATTCATGAAATTTTGATTTTTTCGTAAATTTTTATAAATTATCAATTTTCTCATCATTTTCACGAATTTGATATTTTTCAATTTTTATTGCAAATTTTTTAATTACATTTTTAACAAATATTTTTTTTTTTATTTTTTATATTATTATTTTATTATAATTTCATTACAAATTAATATAAATGTTCTATTTTTTAATTTTCATTACAAATGTTTTTATTACATTTTTAAACGTTTTGTTTATTTTTTTCAATTTTGTATATTATTATTTTATTATAATTTTATTACAAATAAATATTAACAAATTAATACAAATCAAAGATCAGCTTAAAATTTAATACTTGGATATCTTTAGCACACTCTAATGAAAATATATATATGCAAATAAATAACAAATTAACTTTCATGCTTTGTTCAAATCGCTTTTGTTTTATCAGTTTTGTAGAAATGAAACATTGTAACCAGAAAATAATACCCTGGAAAATGTTGTATTATTATGAAAATCAGAATTGGCAAAAGAGTTTTAGCATGGAAATTTGGTTGGAAATATAATTCATAGATAGTCGAAATTAAAAGCTCACAATTAGCATGACCCATTTCAAATGACAAGAAACAAGGCGACGAAATTGCTTGCGTGACGTCGCACTAATGTTCACTTGTCAGAGCAGATGAATAACAAATTAACTCTTTACTACTTCTTTATTTCGCTAATGAAATCTTTGATGTTATCTTTTAATGAATCTATTGAGATTGAAAGTAAAATGCTATTCAAGTATTTATGTGATTCATCAGTTCATTTCGTGAAATTTTATTTTTTTATTTATTTTTTCTACAATATTTTTTTCAACAAATTCTTATCGTTAAATTAATGTTCATTATTTTGTCCCCAACTTCCTTAAAGGGTCAAAATTTGATCAAAAATTGATCCTCTTTTCCAAAGGAGCGTCTCCTAAATAGCAGTTTTCTTTTGATTACTGTTTAGAATTGATTATTTTTATATTATATGATTGTGATAAAACTCAATTTTGTTGACGTTAAATTTAATTATTTTTTCTCACACGTGTATGGAAAACACGTTTTTCCTTCCCTCAAAACTGGGACGAAAGTGGCACTTTCTCTCCCTCGGGAGGGAAAGTTTCTATAACTTAAATAAGTGAAACAAAATTTTTTTAACTAGTTACTTTCCTAGTCACCTTTTAACTAGTCACTCTAGTTACTTTCTATCACTATAGTTACTTTCCATCCCTCTGGAAGGAAAGTGCCACTTTTATCCCATTTTTCGAGGAAGAAAAGACCTTTTTCTTACACGTGTATCGAAAACACGTCTTTTCTTTCCTCAAAAGTGGGACCGAAGTGGCACTTTTTCTCCCTCGGAAGGGAAAGTTTCTATAACTTAAATAAGTGAAACAAATTTTTTTTAACTAGTTACTTTCCTAGTCACCTTTTAACTAGTCACTCTAGTTACTTTCTATCACTATAGTTACTTTCCATCCCTCTGGAGCGAAAGTGCCACTTTTATCCCATTTTTCGAGGAAGAAAAGACCTTTTTCTTACACGTGTATCGAAAACACGTCTTTTCTTTCCTCAAAAGTGGGACGAAAGTGGCACTTTCTCTCCCTCGGGAGGGAAAGTTTGTATAACTTAAATAAGTGAAACAAATTTTTTTTAACTAGTTACTTTCCGTCACTCTAGTTACTTTCCGTCACTATAGTTACTTTCCATCCCTCTGGAGGGAAAATGCCACTTTTATCCCATTTTTCGAGGAAGAAAAGACCTTTCCGATACACTGGTGAGAAAAAATATCGTCCTCAACTAGGGAGAAATTGTCGATTCGATTCGTGTGAGATTTCGACTTGTGCATCAAACCTCACACTCGTCTAGAATCGGCAACTTTTCTCCCTAGTTGAGGAATATAATATTGTTGAATTTAAATTATTCTTTTATTCAAACTGATTATTTGGAACACAGAAAATAGTTTTGGACTGTTGTTGTCCAAAGTATTGTATCGCAGCATTACTTCATATTTCGTGCGACTGGCCACCCAATTTGGGAGAGCAGTGCTCCCAAATTTAGAAGATTTTAACTTAACCTACAAAACTTAACACTTTCTTAAGTTAGAATCTCAAATTCGGGAGCGCAGCTCTCCCAAATTAGGTGGCCAGTCGCACGAAATATGAAGTAACCCAGCAAATGAAAAATAATTTGGAGTTTGATATTGAAATTGTAAATTGGACAAAAACACAATTTGAACACCTTTCTTTTAATTGTAAAATATAGAATTTAATAGCAACCAATAAGAATTCAGCTTTATTTCGAAAATAAATGATATATTAATTGCATGAAATTGTTTCAAATTGTTCATATTGATGATGTAAAATTAAATTAAACTTTTACAATTGAATACAATTGAGTAAAATTTTATTTCAAACTAAAATCTATTTTCTTATTCGTCGACATTTGATTATATTTAATACAATTAAAAGAATTCCTTATAAATTGTGAACTGGACAAAAACACAATTCAAGTCAAATGAGTTAAATTGATTCAAATGGATTTTCATTTGCTGGGTAATGTGCTGCGATGCAATACTTCGGACAAGAACAGTCCAAAACTATTTTCTGTGAAGGTGATCAGGAAAAGCGTCTTTTCCAATATTACCTTTAACTTGGGATGAGTTATACCCTTAATTTGAATCATATTAATTGGTATGTGTCATATCGTTAATTTAATTTAAATTTTATTCGGTGATCCACCAAACTCGGAACGCTGAATTTTAATACTAGCATTCAGTGCAATTGCGCACAGACTTTTTAGTTTATATATATATATATATATATATATATATATATATGGATCTATGTCATTTGAGCCAAATGGCATTTAGGTTAATCACCAAATGTACATGTATATTCATATCATATATGGATAATATATAATATATATATGGATATATGTCTTTTGGGCCAACCATTAAATATATATCTATATATGATATGAATATAGGTATACTTTTAATGGTTAGCCTAAATGTCATTTGGCCAAATGCCATAGATCCATATATATATATATATATATATATATATACATAAGCACTACTTTATATAGCCTATGACATTCAGGAAAGTATAAGCTTTAATTTGAGACTAATTTTACTACTTTTACTACTGGACTAAATCGGTCCAGTAGTTTGGTCGTGATGAGGTAACATACACACAGACAAACAGCCAAACAGAAAAACAGACAAACAGACAGACATAGATTGAAATTTAAATATTAGTAGAAAGTAGGATTTGTTCATGAATGTTTGATACTATTTCATTTTTATTTAATACAATTAACCTAAAATTAACAATATCAAGAGACACGGTAGTGTCTCTGGCCAAGTACAAAAAAAAACGACCGTCTTTTGTGCGGCCAGCACTACAGTGGCTCTTTTTAGATACAAACAAATGCCATTTTTTAACATACAAAGACGGCAACAATAACAATAAAATTGCACATTTTTATGCTGTAATATTGTTGCCATCATCGACCTTAAGACAATAAAAAAAAAAAACAAATTTTAAATTGGTCCATCCGTTCGCGAGATATTAACATCCGAAAATCGACGTTCTTCGCGCAAATTAAGAAACGTCGTTTTCTTCTTCTTCTTCTTCTTCTTCATGTTCAGTGTCCGGACGAGTATTTCAGATTGATACATTAACTTTATATGATAATAAGTATCGTAATTACAGTTCTGATACACATTTAATGCATTTATGTACCTCTTTAGGCCCCATTGAGGCCACTTTTGTAGACATAGCAGATAATAAGGCCAAAAAATGGCCAAATCATGGCCGTGAATGAATGATCAGTATTTTGCTTGTATTAAGAATGATATATCATGATAACATGTAACATAATGACAGTTCTGATACACATATAATGCATTTATGTACCGCTTTAGGCCCAATTGAGGCCATCTTTGCAGACATAGCAGATAACAAGGCAAAGAAATGGCCAAATAATGGTTAAGAATGAATGATCAATATTTTGCTTGTATTTAAAACGGATATATCATTGTTATATAATAATGCGTTACATAATTACGATTTTGATTCAAACATACCACATTTGTATACATCTTCAGGGCCAGATAAGGCCAACTTCTTATAAATGATAGACAATAAAGCCAACAAATGGCCAAATTTTCATTAATGATTCATCTTCTGACTTATTATATTATACAAATAGTTATTACATAATAATAATTTCAACACCATAACATTTTATCTATAAGCCTGTTATGGTATAGTTATGGCCAAGTAGTTACCTAGCAGCTAATGAGGACAAAAAGTTATTAAAGTAAATTGAGGAAACCTTATTGAGAGAACATGGGAAGCATATGGGAAGCATATGAGAAAATTATGGGAAGCTTATGGAAAGCTCATGAGAAGCTTATGGGTAGCTCATGGGAAGCTTATGAGAAGCTTACGTGAAGCTTATGGGAAGCTTATGGGAAGCTTATGGGGAGCTTATGGGAAGCTAATGAGAAGCT